>BQKN01048669.1:0-15510 GCA_022839385.1 Asparagus kiusianus | reverse complement strand
ATGGCCGAAATTTGAGGGACTTGTTTGCAAAATGTGGCTGAAATTTTGTGGGGGTTTTTGTGCAAACATGAATTGAAATTCGGGATTAGGGTTCATGTTTGTTTCCTCAAGAGAGGGGGTGCTTTGTGCAAGAGGATTAAAGGAATTGTTTGGAGGGGTTTATTTGCAAAACAGCCCATATAATTTTCTGGGGTCTAATTTGCAAAATAACCACGAATTTGGGGCTGAAATTCAGAGAGTGTTGACCCCAAACTCCTGATCGAATTTTTGGTAAAGGCGCGTGGATGCAAAACCAAAAGTTCGAGGAGGGGCTTTTATGTAAAATTGACCAAATTCTGCAAAAGGACTTATTTGCAAAATTTGATCAGAGTTATAGGGTACCGGGATGTTAGATGATCAAGTATAATGACCATGACCCGAGTCACACGTGTCCTTGGCCTGAATTTGGCCTTGAGCACGGGGGGTATTTTGGGTATTTCACCAAAATTTATCGCGAAGTGGCGACTATCGTTTTGCGTGCACGAAATTCGTAGGTCTAATTAGACTTTAACTATAAAGTCCTATTTGTTTATAGGATTTCAAGTCCAAGTGCTTAATTTCCCCTTTTTCGATATTTCGTGTATTATATGTTGTACCTGATGTACTGCTCTTCACTGCAGATTTGTGATGTCTTCTCGTCGTGCTCAGCTTTCCAGGAGTCGCTCTCACTCGCAGCACAGCGAGGAGGAGGCTCCCGCTGTATCTTCTTCAGCGGCTTCTTTTTACGGGGGTGAGAATTTTATACTTTCTGTATCCCGGATTGACCTCTCGCGGGTCATGAAGGAAGAACCGATACCCCTCGCGCGGGGGTTAAGGTCTGTATCCCGGATTGACCTCTCACGGGTCATGAAGGAAGAACCGATACCCCTCGCGCGGGGGTTAAGGTTTCAGACTTGTTTGCTTCAGCCAATTCAAGTCTTCGGATACATCGGGGCGATCTCGTGTTGTCTTACACCTTACGGGTCGGTGTGTGTTACCACGGTGTTCACGTGATGACGCATGCCGTCCTCCTGGTGTAGGATACTCGAAATCGTCACTCCGATTTTCCCGCGAATAATCTCGCCTTGCCTTTATGTCATGAATTTTCTGACTTCATCTTCATGCTCTGTCGCAGTCGATTTTCCCGGGGGTAGCCTCCCTCACCATGCCCCTACCGGTTGCAGCAAGGAAGTGTTCTCTTCAGCCTCCGCTAGGCAGATCATCGATCCCCTTCCGCAGTTTGGCCATGATCGTTCAGACGAATTCTGTCGTCTGATAAAGGAGGGAGGGCGTCACTGTTTACGCCAACTTATCACTGATGCTCCCCTCACCGCAGATGCTACTTCTACTGAGGCTTTAAAGAAGCCAGATTTCCTATTCGGGGATCGCACCGAGGATCCTGCCGTGCTGACTCTTGCTGAGAAGCATTGGCTAACCCTTGACGAGGGAGCTCTTTTATATATTCCTTCCATTCCTCGCCAGTGTTCTTTTACTCTCTTGGAGAGACAGGCTGTGGGGCGACAGATGTCCTGGTCTCTTACCAATGCTGCTGTCCACATCCAGTGCGGATACATTTCTCATCATAAGAGTCCCGGTTCTCTGGGGTATCAATCCATTTGCGGTCTTCGCCCCGGGATCATGGGTCTCGACACCGCACCTCCAGGAGAGGTGTCGGCGGCTGCTCTTACCGTGAAGAATCGTTTAGCTCAGCTTGGAAGACAGTTACCTCCATTGGATTACCGATGCTACGGTTGGGCTTCTTCACCGGGCAAGGGGTGGTGGACCCGCATGACCGGCTATGTTCTGGGAAGGTGGGAGAGGGATCTGAAGGATAGTGGGTTATATGCGCCCATACGAGCTACCATGTACGGGATCCCAGTCAGTTGCCGCCACTTTTTGGCACTATTAGAGACATACATGCCTGATAGCAACACTTTCCTCACAAGCGGCGGGGAACTAGGGCTGGCTCTTCATGAGATGCACCAGGTTTCGGGCCTTCAGATGGGGAATTGCCCGTATCAGGAGTACTTTCCTTCCAATCAACAGTTGGATTTGCTAAAGAAAGATAACCCTGATATGTATGACACGCTTTGGGATCTCACATGTCACTATTATACCTCACTGCTCCAAACTTCTGCTCCAGCTAAGACGAAGAAGAAGATCAGCTTGAAGCAGTTCGCCGTTTATTTGTTTCAAAACCTGGAGGGTGATTTCGTTGGACCTATCCGTGAGTTGGATGTCTTGGACTTCACCACTATTAACGAGCTGATGGAGAAGAATGAAACTCATTCTTATACTATTGCCAGTGCCGAGGGAGCTTTTCCCGCCGGGACCACGTTCCGTTCTTTCCTCCGTCGTGCGCAGAAGTCTATAGAGCCTCGGTCTCTGTTGGCCGGCTACCTCGCACTCTGGTTGAAGAAGTGCGTTGTGCCATACCAGTCTTCGGATGACTTACCAGTCGAGGTGCTCTTCCCGGCAGTTCAGTTAGCCTATGGGCGGGAGCTGTCCTTGCTTCCAGCGATGGTGGCCAGCATTCATTGCGGGCTTAGGGGCGTAGTTCGTGTTCTTACCCACGTGGGTTCTAAGCCCTCGACCGAGCTTACCTGCCCGAAGGTTGAGCTGCCTTATGCTTATTTGATGGCGTGGTTCGTTCTACACCGGCCTGACTTGATGTCAGCTCCCCGCATCGTTGACACCCCTGTTCCTTTCCTACAACTGTTGGAGAGGAGTAGGTGGCTTGGGAAGAAATTTGAAGATGTGCAACAAGAACTTCAAGTTCGTCGGAACTGGGAGCTCTTCAAATGCTTTCCTCACTTTTCTGGACGTTATGGCGAGGAGTTGACTGATATGGAGAAACCCCGAACTAACCGGACTGCTCTCGACGTCGGTTGCTTCCGATGGCTGGTGAACATCCGCATCGGGTATCTTGTTCTTCGGGTGAAAAACCGCTGCCATATCGAGCCTTACCTTCCCTGCCGTTTCGTACGTCAGTTCGGCTACGACCAACTATATGTTGGGAACCCGAGCCGTGGTTTACAGGTTAAGGGAGGGCTTGTCGACGGTATACGAGCGTGGTTATGGACCATGGTTGGTTGCACCGGGGCTCAGTTTGCTCTTCCTTCGTATAAGCGCAAACCGATGATCACCTTCCTTAGCTGCAAGTGGTTCCTTTCTGCCTATGAATCCATAGGTGTGAAGAGCCTTTCGGAGTTAGAGTCTGAGCACTTGGTTCAGGCTGCTATGACGGCCGCTCGGAAGCAGGGGAAGAGGCCTGCTCAATCTCCTCCTTCAAGCAGAGTTGATGGAGAGCACCTTCCTGCGGATGGCGATGAAGCTTTTGAGGAGGAAATGGGCATAAACACCGACCAAGTAGAACTTGATGCAGGTTTGTCATGCTTCTTGACTCCCTTCTCCTCAACTTTGGTACGTGAAATAATCCTTGTTGTTTCAGGTGGATCGGCCGATGACCATGAACCTCTCGCCTCACGTCGTGCGAAATCCAAGTTTGGTGGACAAACTTCGCACAATCATCCCGTCGGTTCCAAGAGGGGTGGTCCTTTGAAAAGGAAGAAGATTGCCTATAGACCTCCTGTTGATCAACGCTCTCATGGAGTAGATTCCGGAGGCTTTGCCGACAGGGAGGAGGGTAACCCTCCGTCATTTTTATTGTTTTAGCATGATCTTCCTTCTGGAATTCGTAACCATGCCTTATGTTCCAGAGTTCCTTGAAGAGGGTGAACTCCCATTGCCTCCTGCATCCCCTAGTCCAGAAAACATGGATTGCTTCGTGCAGCAGATGTGCGACGCCCTTCATGACGGTTCTCTGGGCATCGATTTGAACATTGATCTTGGGCCAGAGTATAGTGTCGAGCCCACCGCTTCTTACTCAGGTATACCTGCATCCGATAATATATCTTTTGATTATAGGGAAAGAGAACTCGACTGAGGGTGAATCCTTTCACGATGTAGGTTTTGAAGACCAGGGGAATGCCTCTGCGCCGAGTTTCTGCGGTCCTGACGCTGGGCTGCTAGTCGATATGCTGGCTGAACAGGCCGCCAGAGGAACTGCGGGACCGCCCTTTACGAGCGATACACTCACAGGTACATCATCAGCCACCAGGACTGATTCTCCTTTGACTACCGACCCTCCCCGTGTTGCAGAAGATGATGGACTTGCAGGTATGCCAATGATCTTATCACCCTGATTCTCTTTATTTGCCTAAATTTCCATTTTGACTAATAAAGAGGTATAACTGTAGGACCAGGCGTTGTGCCTGATGCTGCTGCAGTTTCCGGGGCTGATAGTTTGCCTGAGAGCCATGTCTCTTTGCCACAGCCGAGAGATACGACTGATTTGCCTGCAGGGGTCGATGCACCCTTCCTGGCTAATCCTGCTGTTATCTCAAAGTCTGCCGTGCCTCCACCCGAGGGAAGTTCCGCCAGTACAGGTATACTTCGAATTTCCTCTCGGGTTTCCTTGTCGTATTTGATAATCTCTTAACTTCCCCATTGTTGTTTGCAGGAGCTCGATCATCTCTACATGAGTATGTTCGCGTCCTTTTGGCTGGTACCGATCCTGAGAAAGAGATTTTTCGCGCGGACCTCAACTTCTTCACCGCCTTTTATAATGGCATGATTGAGAAACTTCTTCTCCGAGGATACTGCTTTGACCAGTTCAGGCGTTCCTTTTCTCGCCACATGCTGATGATGAGGGAAGAAGGATACCCAGAGTTGGCTGATTCCTTCACTGCCGATTTTACTGCTCTGGAGTCAGAGGTTCAAGAATTGAGGGATTTGAAGGCTGGTGGAGCTTCTTCTTTCATGTCCTCTCAGATGGAGGATAGAATGACTCAATGGCGTGACTTGAGATCTTCCATCGGCAGCGAGCTTCGGGCCCGTGAGCAATCTGTTACGCAGCTGATGGCCAACCTGGCGAAGAAGGACACCAGCAAAGGCGAGTTACTCAGCTCCCTAGATTCTACTCGTGCAGAGATAGCTAGGCTGAAGGAGGCCTTGGGACGTGCTGAAGAGTCTGCTGCTATAATCACCGAGGACCTGGTTGGATTGGAGCGTTCTCGTGAATGGACACTCGACAAGCTGGGATCAACACAGGAGGGATTGATGAAGCTGCGAACTGAAGCTGCGGAGGTCCTGAGCAGTTCCGAGGATTCTGTTCGAGCTAGCTTGCAGGCGGAGTTCGAGCAGAGCTATATGGACAGGCTCTCCGGTTTAGAGTCTCATATTCTTAGCCGTCAGCTGCCTTCGGGTTGACGAACTTGTTGTTGTATGCTTTTGTCTTGATCTTTTATGAGAGACTCCTTATTTGCTTCTTTTTACATGATGTTTCTTGATATGCCGTGGTGTCTTCTTTAATCGGTAAAAGGCTAAACCGGCTATACGTGTTAGGTATAGACTTTGGGATTATTGGCCAACCCCCAGCCCTCAACGGGTTTGACGTGCCTTTACCGACTACCGTTTGTGTCGGGCTAGCATGCGATTTGTCTAGGTCCGTTCCGCATGTAACGTTGTGCTAAGAGAGCGAACCCTCCGAGACTTTATGCTATGACTTTGAATACATAGACTTCGTCTTTCTCACGGGAAAGACTACCCGGCAACGCTGGTTAAGCGTTGACTTCATCCCTGTCTTTTCTGAAAGCAAAGACAGAGGAAAAGGTGCTATGATTTTGAATACATAGACTTTGTCTTTCTCACGGGAAAGACTACCCGGCAACACTGGTTAGGCGTTGACTTCATCCCTGTCTTTTCTGAAAGCAAAGCCAAGGGAAAGGGGGAGACTAGAAGTGGGATCTCCACTCCGAGAATCAAAAAGATTCGGATAACCCTAACTGTCGTAAGGTTTGGTTATCGAATCGAAAGGTTCGAACGACCCTAACTGTCGTAAGGTTTGGTCATCGAATTGAAAGGTTCAAACGACCCTAACTGTCGTAAGGTTTGGTCATTTGACTCTGAAGAGGAAGAATTTTATATTCTATCTTCAGCGGGAAAGGAAACTCAGGGTGGGATCTCCACCCCCAGAATCCGACAGGTGAAACTAGGAGTGGGATCTCCACTCCGAGAATCGAAAAGATTTGGATAACCCTAACTGTCGTAAGGTTTTGTTATCGAATCGAAAGGTTCAAACGACCCTAACTGTCGTAAGGTTTGGTCATTTGAATCTGAAGAGGAAGAATTTTATATTCTATCTTCAGCAGGAAAGGAAACTCGGGGTGGGATCTCCACCCCCAGAATCCGACAGGTGAAACTAGGAGTGGGATCTCCACTCCGAGAATCGAAAAGATTCGGATAACCCTAACTGTCGTAAGGTTTGGTTATCGAATCGAAAGGTTCAAACGACCCTAACTGTCGTAAGGTTTGGTCATTTGACTCTGAAGAGGAAGAATTTTATATTCTATCTTCAGCAGGAAAGGAAACTCGAGGTGGGATCTCCACCCCCAGGATCTGGCAGGTGAAACTAGGAGTGGGATCTCCACTCAGAGAATCGAAAAGACTCGGATAACCCTAACTGTCGTAAGGTTTGGTTACCGAATCGGAAGGTTCAAACGACCCTAACTGTCGTAAGGTTTGGTCATTTGAATTGAAAGTTGACCTCTCGTTCGTTGGAGGAATCGAGAGGGGATTTTGGTTTTGGTCCTAACTGTAGTAAGGTTTGACCAAGTGGGAAATGTGTGGTGGCGACTATGAGTAGTCAGAAACCACTGAAAGTTTTTGTGAGGAAAGGTTAATCTATTGAATGATTAAATCTCATCTCAGCAAAAGAGTGCTTGTGAGAGTTAGATTCTGATAAACAAGAATATTCTGAATTCGAACATTGATTTCTTGTTCATCAGCGACCGGGTTATCCCTAAGAATACCCCGATGTGGTATTCTTCCGGGAACTTCCCGGTACCTCAATTCTTCTGAGGATACTAAGGATAGTATCTCTTCAGAAATTTGCCATTTATTGGCATCATGAGCCGGTCACCATCTTTGGTGACTAGACGATAGGCGCCGTTCGAGTAGACTGTTTCCACTACGAACGGTCCTTCCCATTTGGGTTCAAATTTGCCTTTCTTCTTGGAGTTGAGGATCATAGGGCGTTTCTCGGTTAAGACCAAATCCCCTTCCTTAAAACTCCTTTGTCGAACTTTTTTGTCGAAGGCTCGAGAAATTCTGGCTTGGTAAAACTCGATGTGCTGTTGAGCTTCCAGGCGCTTTTCATCGAGCATCTCGAGTTCTTCGAGGCGCTTCTGATGCTGTTCTTCGGTCGTCATCTGGGTTGCAAGAGCGATCCGAAGAGATGGAATTTGAACTTCCAGAGGGAGAACGGCTTCACATCCATACACCAATGAGTACGGGGTTGCGCCGGTCGGTGTACGTACCGTGGTACGATAGGCCCACAGAGCTGCGCCGAGCTTATCATCCCAATCTCGCTTGTTATTTTTCACAAGCTTTGACAAGAGCTTTATGATAGTCTTGTTGAAGGCTTCAGCTAACCCGTTTGCTGTGGGGTTATAGGCTGTTGACGAGATGTCCTGAATTTTGAACTTTTCGCAGAACCTTATGAAGGCGTTGCTGATAAATTGAGGACCGTTGTCATGTATGATTCGCCTTGGAACACCATGCCGGTAGATGATATGGTGCTTGATGAATGCAATGACATTGCTCGTCTTGACTTCTTTGAGTGGAACTGCTTCAGCCCATTTGGAGAAGTAGTCAGTGATCGCCAGGATGAACCGATCGCCTTTGACTGATGGGGGGTTTATAGGACCAACAATGTCCATTCCCCAAGTCTCGAATGGCCACGACGTAACCGACGGATGTAGATGTTCCGGAGGTTGGTGCATGTAATTCGCGTGTACTTGACACGCGTGACACTTCCGGGCGTATACGATTGCCTCATGCATCATGGAGGGCCAAAAGTATCCCATTCTCCTGATACGATCATAAAGCTTGGGACCAGGTTGGTGCGCGCCGCACTCTCCTTCATGTGCCTCTTTAAGCACTTCTTCAGCTTCTTTGGTTGATAGGCAACGTGCCAGCATGCCATCATACCCCCTGCGGTATAGCGTTCGATTCTCCGTATTATAGTAGAATCTCGGAGCTCTTCGTCTGATCGACTCTCTCTCCTTCACGTCTTCTGGCAAGATTCCGTGTAGGACGTAGTCGATGATGGGGAAGCGCCAATCCCGGGGCTCAAACTCAGCCTGAGTTGTGTGCGCCTCCTGAACCTCTTCTTCCCTGCCATTTCCATCGTGAAGCGGCACTAAGAGTTGGTGAGTTCCTACCGTAACAAATTGCTCTGTTCCGGGTGGCTGTGCCAGGGATACAGCTAAAGCTGCTAACGCATCTGCATAGGTGTTCTGCAACCGCGGGACGTGCTCGATGAAGAATCCTTCAAACGACTCCGCTAGCTCCACCGCCATCTTGTGATAAGGAATTAAATCTTGACTTCGGACTTCGTATTCCCCTTGGACTTGTTTGACTATCAGTTAAGAATCACCGAAAGCTTCGAGATACTCAACCCCCAGCTCTTTGGCAAAGTTGAGTCCTATAATCAGTGCGTTATACTCTGCTACGTTATTTGAGCACGGCTCAGTTAATGAGTAGGCTCGAGGCATCACATGTTTTCCTGGGGAAACTAAGACCACTCCAACTCCGGAGGAGACCTTAGAACATCCAGGAGTACCTGCGGCATTAGCTGCTCGTGAAGCGCCGTCGAAGTACAAACGCCACACTTGTTGGTGTGAAGTTGCGTTGACTTCATGGGTTTCATCAGGTAGGTCGTCGTATATCTCGGCGGCGTCCGTCGTTGGATTAGATGCCAAGAGATCGCAGATGGCCTGTCCTTTTACTGACTTCTGCTGTTTGAAGTGCAGATCGTATTGGGACAAGAGTAGAGCCCACTTCGCTAATCGCCAGCTCATGGAAGCCGGTTGAGTCATGAACACTCGGACCGGGTTAACTTTGGAGATGACATATATGGTCTGTCCGACCAAGTAATGCCGCATCTTCTGGATGGCGAACACTAAAGCGAGGCATTCTCTCTCGATCATGGGGTATCGAGATTCCACGCCCACCATGGTTCGACTTAAGTAATATACCGCCTGCTCGTGACCGTTATCGTCATCTTGTGCAAGCAATGCACTTAATGAGTGGCTCGTCGCCTTGACATAAATCAAGAACGGTTTGCCCGATTTCGGTGCAACGAGTACGGGAGGTTTCGAGAGATATTCTTTGATGCTCTCGAACGCCTTTTGACAAGCATCGTCCCATACGAATGACACGCCCTTCTTTGTAAGCCTGGAGAACGGTTGGCATTTCCCCGAAAGGTTTGAGATAAACCGACGGATATACGCCAATCGCCCTTGCAGTCCTCTGAGCTCTTTGAGATTCCTTGGAGGTTGCAATTCATTGATCGCCTTTACTTTGTCCGGATCAATATGAATACCTTTGGTGGTGACGACGAACCCCAGGAATTTGCCACTGGACATTCCGAGGAAAGACTTGGTAGGGTTCATCTTCAACTGATGGGCCCGCATCAAGTCGAACATGGTCTTCAAGTCTTTGATGTGATCATTTTTATCACGACTTTTCATGACCAAATCGTCCACGTAGCATTCGACGGTCTTTCGGAGATGCTCCTGAAAGATCTTTGACATGGCTCGCTGATATGTAGCACCTGCATTCTTCAAGCCGAAGGGCATGACTGTGTAGCAGAATACGCCGAGAGGCGTTCTAAATGCAGTGTGCTTCTCATCCTCTGGATGCATCTTTATCTGGTTGTAACCAGAGAAACCATCCATAAAGGACATCCTCTCAAACCCACACGTGTTGTCGATGATAACATCCGTGATGGGGAGAGGAAAATCATCTTTTGGGCAAGCAGCATTGAGGTCCCTGAAGTCAATGCATATCCGGATCTTTCCGTTCTTCTTCAGGACCGGAACAATGTTGGCAAGCCATTCGGGATGTTGCTCCTCTCGGATAAATCCCGAATCAACGAGCTTTTTGACTTCAGCTTCGATCGCTTCCATCATCTGCGGACGAAACCGTCGTTGTTGTTGTTTGACTGGTTTGACCTCCGGCTTGATGTTGAGACGATGCACTGCTACGTTCGGGTCGAGACCTGGCATGTCTTCATAATTCCAGGCGAACACGTCGATGTACTCCCGGATAAGAGAAATCAACTCCTCCTTCTCTTCAGGTAAGAGGCTGCCGCTGATGAATATTGGCTTCGGATTTTCTTCGCTGCCCATATTCACCTGAACGACTGGGTCTTCGGTAGGAGGCTCTCTTTGCTCGAACCGATCCCTATACTGCATGCTTAAGTGATGAACCCACGGGTCTTCCCATGTCGGCATCTCATCATCTTCTTCTATTGTCGCTGAATCAACTGTGACCATGTTCGACATTAGCTTCTTAAACACCTCACCAAGACTAGCGTCGGAATCCCAACCCGAAGAGTCGGAAGAATATCCCTGCCTAGTCTTGTTAGCAATTTGGTCGATGATTTGCCAGCCACACTCATCATCTGATGAGACATAGCCTAGCCCTCTTTTGTGGCGATAATAATCATCGGGTTTTCCCTTCGGTACATAGGCCATCCGGGGTGGAACCCGTGGACCTCGACCAAAGAAAAGACCCTCTCCGATCTTAAAGTCATACCCGTGTCTTTCCATCATGTTGCGCGCTTTCGCATCGCATTTGGATAGATGACGGGCCGGTTTATCATCGTCGTCTTCCTCTTCCAAGAAGTGGTCGGGTATCGGAGATGCTCTTCCTTTGCCGTAGACGACCTCCTTTCCAACCCCAATCCCTGCGGGGATGATAAGCGTTGTCCCGCAAGGGTCATGTACCTGCTTCTTTGTCAAACAAAATGATTGAAGAGGCATATATAAATCAGGATTAGCATAGAGTTCGTTAGTGATATCATCGAGACCCGTCGAGTACTCTAAATCATCGTTTATTGATAGTTCTTCGGCAAGTTGCCAATTACAACTATCTTCCGATGATTCATCATCGTCAAGATTGATTACAATGGGTACAATGTCGTTTAAAACAAAACCGCCATCGTAATCAAGCCCTGGTTCGGTATCAGCTTCATCTCCGCTGTCCGTCCCTTGGGCCGATGGTTCAGTATCGGATTCAGCGCCGTATAAAAGGGAATCGGTGAAATAATTCTCCAATCCCTTGAACGGTTGCTTATCCGCTACCACCGTCTTGACTTCATTATCTGTGCCCACATATTTGAAGCACTGATGCAGAGTTGACGGGACTATAAGGTTACCGTGGATCCAAGGCCGACCCAACAGCAAATTATAGGAAGTTTCTGCGTCAATCACATAGCATGTGACCTCCGACTTCAAATCCCCGATCTGGCACTTAATTCGGATCTTCCCCAAGGGCCTAGACCCGCTGGTGTTGAATCCGTAGATTGTCGTGCTAGTGGACGCTAATTTGCTAGTCGGGATACCAAGATGATGCATCAATCGGAATGGCATGATGCTAACAGCGGAACCCGGATCGACTTGGATCCGGTTGACAACGCTGGAGCCAATGTGCCCGGTGAAGTACAACGGCCTATCATGATTGGAGTTCCTTGTCTGCATGTCTTCTTTGGTGAAAGAGATGCAGGGGAAGTGATGTGCCGCCAGATTGCAATGCTGAGCTGACGACTCCGGTTCTTCGGAAGATGGTTTGATCCGAGTCAAGAAGGCTTCGGAATCACTCAAGGCTTCTTGTAGTGCCTTCCGTGTATCCCTCGACAACCGCAGCAACTCGTATAGAGTTATCCTGGCCGGGATGTTGGCCAATTGTGCCATAATGTCGAAATGGGGCTGAGAGCTTGCATTCCCCGGTTTGTCTCGTCCAATTGGATTATTGAATCGATACGGCCTCGGGTTCTGAGCTTCTTGACGTACAGGCTCTTTTCCTTTATCCTTCTGTGGGATTCTCTCCGTAGCCACCGCAGGTGTTGGGGGAATTGCTGAAATTCCCAACTCCGCCAATGTCTTGGAAGGTGGGGTTTTGGTACCCAACTGCTCGGTAGCGTCCGGATACTTGAAGTGATATTCGTTCCCGCTTCGGGTTGCAAAAGCTTCCTGCTCATCCTCAGAAAGTGGGAATGTTGGAATTTTGTCATCATCCACCCCCGGTATAGCAGAGGCCCCATAACAGGATTTGCCCTTCCTCTTCGATTTCTTCTTGTTCTTTGTGGAAGAGGTCCCGGCCCACTGTTCATCTGCGATCAAGTCCGGATGAACTCACAAGATTTCGCCATTTGGGGCTGTGTGTGGCACAAGCCCTTTCTGGCGCTGCTAGTGTGGATCATCGTTCACTGTCTTCACCGCCGCTTTGATCACCGACTCGTGTTGGAACCAACTCGAGGGAACAGATCCAAAGCTAATGGATACGGTGTTCGCCCCCACCTTCTTCTCTTTGGGTTGTTTCATAGTGATGACCCCAACATCGATCAGGGCCTGAATCTTGTCCTTGAGAGCGTAGCACACCTTGGTAGGATGGTGCACCGCTCGGTGGAATGCGCAGTATTTCGGATCGTTGACCCTCTTGGCATCTTCTTGATCCTGAATCGGTGGAAGCTTGATCTTGTTGTTCTCCACGAGGTATTTGAAAATACCCGGGATTTCATCCTCTTTGAATGAGTAGACTTTTGGGAACCTCGGCTCTCCAACCTTTTGCTTCTGGGGCTGTTGTTGCCACCTGGGTTGTTGAGGCGCCCTCTGTTGTTGCTGTTGCGGCTGCTGCGGCTGTTGCGGTTGTGCTTGTACTTCAAAGACTTGATTTGCGATCACCGCATTTGCGTGCGCCTTCCCTTTACCCTTGGGGGTAAAATTTGGTTGCGGGGCATTATTGGGTATTTGCCCTCTCTCCGCTTTCTTCCTCTTGAGGAATCGTTCGGCTCGCTCTCCCCGCATTTTCAAGTCCTTCCAGGTTTTGGACGGCGCCATTCCCATGGCTTCGAGGATGTCGAGCGTGAGGTTGTTGTGGCAAGTCTCGAGGATGAAATCCTCGCTGACCGGATCCCTGCAATTCATAGCCTTGTTGCGGAATCTCTTCACGAAGTTTTCAACCGTCTCGCCGTTCTTTTGTTTTTCATCGAACAGCGTGCCGATCGAAATCTCGGTGTCATCATCAAAGAAGTTTGTTAGGAACATGTCCTCCATGTCATCCCAGCCGTTGATGCTCCCAGGCTTGAGACGACGGTACCAATCGAAGGCAGCTCCGCGAAGAGTGCCGACGAATGACCGCACCATGAGGGGCTCATTTCCGGAAATGATTCCTAAATGAGACTTGAAGTAGATTAAATGCTGGGTAGGGGAACCCTTCCCATCAAACGGCGTAAAGTTAATCAGATTAAACTTTGCCGGATATGGGATCGATTCCCACTCCCTTGGATAGGGGCAGGGTATACCAGACCTTTTTACCTCTTGAGCACTCATCAACGCATTGATTTTGCTCTCCAGGTCTTTCATCTTCCTGTCCTCACTCGTCTCGGACTTCGAGTGTCTTCTGGGAGAGGCGGCGTGGTCCTCTTTTGCATTATCTTCTGCGGGACCATTCCCAGTGTTGGTGTTGACAGGAGGGACGTTGACATTATCCCCTTCCCGTTCATGCTCCTCTGGATTGCGTTGGCTCGGTTCTCCTTGGTGAACCGTCATCGCCGCGATCTGTTGGTCGTGCATCTCCCTCATTCGCTGCATGGCCATCTCCATTTCAAATTTGAAGCTCTCCTTTTGCTTGGCCAGGGCTTCTTCAAGTATTTTCGACACTTGTTCGGCGCTGATCATGAGCGATTCATAAGGTTGGCCCGCACTTGAAGTTGTGTCGTCGGATGCGACGGCGGAGCAGGTATCAGAATCAGCATCTGATTCTTCTTCTTCTAGGGAAAGTCCCTTACGTATTCTTGGGTAATTGTTTCGTTTGATGGTTCCCGACCGCAACCATGTCATGCATCGGGATGCCTCGGCAAGTTGATTCAAGTTAAGACGTGGTGTTGATCCCCCTCTGCCGGTCATGTTGACTGACACTTTCGAGTATTCATCCTCTCGGCGGAGCGATTTCTTCTTGTGGAAACGCTTCGGTTTGGAGAGTCTCTCAAACACCGAGATTCTTGTTGGGGTTTGAGCACAGCAACACTCGGACAGCACTGCCTTGATAATGTTGGCACACGGGTAGTAGGACTCCATATCCTGCATGTACCTCTTTCGAGATTTTTCCACACCCCCAGCCCTGTAGTACAGCTCATCAGCTTGATAGCTGGAGCAACCTACGGAGTGCTGGTGGATGTCCCTCGGTATAACACGCTCATCCTCAGACGAGTGTGTTTCCCTTTGGGAATGCAAAACTTGGTTAGATTTTTCAAGAGTGGCCCGTGCAATTTTACGCTTTTGAGAGCGTAGAAACCGAACGGGCTCTTTCAGCTCGACTCGCAATTCAGTGCGGTCGGTAATAGGGGCTTTCCCTTTGTCAATATTCTTGGGGGAATTGATTCCACCCCCAGTCTGGTTTTTAATTTGGGGACCTTTCAATGGTCCCAGCCGTTTTTTGATGGGTATTCTTCCCCGGTTCTCCGGTAAGGGACCGAGGCGACTCGTCAAAGGAACCTGGGATCTTGAATGATCCCCTTTCTTACCTGGCCCTGTTGAGGGTGCCAGTACAGGAGGAATAGGCTCTGATTTGGTTGAACTCTGGGCGATAATCTTGCCCTTCTTGGTTTGAGGTGTTGGGTTTGTTTTGCGTACCCACACCAGTTTGTTTGTAGACGGTGTTTTGACCACCGTTCCTTGCTGCATCTCTTCTGCTTTCTTCAGGAGGAGCCGAGCATGTGCAAGTAGAGCGCGGCGCTTCTTGATTCGCTCCTCGAGCGTGGAGCGGTTCCTTTTGACTCGGATCCACTCGTTCGCTTCTGATTTGGAGGGGAGGTTGATTGCTTGCCGTTGCTCTTGCCGCTGCCTCGACTTCAGATCCTCTGCATAGCGCACTCCATCTTTTGACTCCTTAGCCCTGGCGAGCTGTTGAGCGAGGCGTTGGCGGCGTCTTTGGAGGGCTCTTTTTGATGGAGTTGGAGCAGCATTACCTATCGCCTTTGTGGCGGTTGCGAGGGCCGGATCTACAGCCTTAACCACGCTGATCGACGCGGGGCCGTTGTGTGGTACGGGCGTAGTGGCAGCGATGGTGGGGTCTTGAATTGAGAAGTTGGAGATCCCGCAAGCCCTTTTTGGAGATGGGTTCTTCCTGCGCCGATGCGGAGAGGCGGATCTGGAGGAGGAGGAGGAGGAGAGGTACTCTTCATACTTCTGCTGGTCGAACTCGTACTCGACCTCTTCATTCACCCGGATCTTGAAGGCCGGTTGCATCACTCCGATCTCGGCAGCGTGATCGGTGGCTCCCACTGTGGTCGCCAGCTTGTTTCCGGTAAAAGTTGCTGTTTTCATTGATGTTCTCTTTTTCGAGATCTGTTACAACTTCGAT
>BQKN01048668.1:0-10267 GCA_022839385.1 Asparagus kiusianus | reverse complement strand
GCTACCAAGAAGAACCCAGTTTTAAACAAAGGGGAAGAACCAATTTCATTCTCCTCTCTTTTGTAATCAAGTTGTAATCGAGATCAAAGGAATCAATTCAAATTTTCTTTTATCTTCTTTATTGCAATTTTCCTACATACAAAAGATGGCGACTCCGCTGGGGACGAGCTTTTCCGACGATGAAGTGGTGGCGCAGTCCGACGTCCACCTCATGGGAACGACAGTAGAAACTCTCATCGTGGAGTTTGATCAAGCAAAGTATGAGGAAGCATTATCCTCTGGATCGCTTAGCCCCAAGGCTAAGCACGATGTACACAAGACCTTCAAGAAGGTCAATTCTGTTGTCGAAGTGCCGAAGAAAGCCCTCTCCTTTGGCCAGGAACTCAAGTTGGCTCTGCAGGCGGAAAATCCCACCTCCGCGTCAACCCAACGTGCTTCAGGCCACAAACGGCCTTTGGAAGAGACGAGTCCTGTAAACGTCGATGATGTTGCTGCTAAGGCTTTGAGACAAGCCAAAAAGAACGCTGCTCGCTGACGGAGAAGATCCATACGACGAGCACACTTACGAGAAAGCCGATTGCTAACCCAACGCGAACAGCGCGTTACTGAAAATCCAACCGAGCCTAGCGTTCCCAAAGAAGAACGCTCACTGCGTGGCAATGAGCCCAACTACGAACCTAGGCTGATACAGCTCAAACGCGACCCTGAGTGGCGCGTTGTTCAAACAAAACGCAGCCCTCAGAAGGGAGCTGTCAAAACTAAACGCGCCCCTCAGGGACGCGTTTCAATTGAACATGGCTCTCAGGAGTCTGTTTTACAAACTAAACGCACCCCTCAGGGGCGCGTTCCAATTGAACATGGCTCTCAGGAGTCTGTTTCACAAATTAAACGCGACCCCCAGGTGCGCGTTCAAACGAAGCGTAGCTCTCAGGAGTCCGTTTTACCAACCAAACGTGACCCTCAGGGGCGCGTTCAACCAAAACTCGACCCTCAGAGGTCAAGTTCTTCATTTAAACGCAGGCCTCGGCTTAGTGTTTACAAATCTCAACGCGACCCTCGCGTTATGTCTCAAGAACGCGATCTTCAAGGGGTCCGTCAGGTTCAAAAAGGTCAGCGTGGCTTTAAAATTCACGTTCGACAAGAACCAACCTCACCCACCCAGGGGCAGGGGGTTCCATCTCCATCTCCTAGCCCGGGGAAAGTTTCCTCCCAAATTCCTGACTTACGGGAATTATTGTCGAGAGGAAAATCAACAACACAAGCAGCTCACTCGTGTCAATGTGAGAGGCTCATCTCGGCAGTCCTGTCAGAATGCCCTTGTTGTGCATCCGCACCTCGACAGTCAGTATTCGATAGGTTGACAAACATTGTTAGGCCAGCCAAACGACAACGCCGCAACAGAAAGAAGACAACTGAAGCGGAATACCCTCAGGTCACTATCAACATGGTCGGCCGAGGGAGGGCCTCGCATACTGATTCTGACGAGTCACAAGAGAGTCATCCACCAACTGTCCGAGAAATTTGTGACCAGTTCGAAGGAGTATATCAGAATACTCGAACTCGGACGGGAACTATTCGCCCGGTTGACTATCAAAAATTAGCCAAGGGCATTACAACAAGTGAGGAACATTCGGCAATAGCCGAATCTCAATCTTCAAGCTCTGTTGGAGCACGCGAGGTTTCCGCTTACACAACAGGGAACCACGAAGACATAGCCAAAAGAGTGGACGAACATAGTGTCATACTCCAGACGCAACAGGAGACGCTTCTCCAATTAAAGGAGATGTTGGCCCAGCTTCTTGCTGAAAAAGGCCACAAACCTGAATCTTCCCGGAGAACGACTTCGAAGGGAAAACAAAGAGTGCACGAACATTCAGATCGTGAAACTCACAATCTGGGATCTTCTTCCGAAGGTGAGAGGGAGATAGAAAAGGAACTGCATCCTCAATCCACCAAGGTGGACGAACTGGAGGCTCGCCTCAATGCAATCGCCAACAGGAGCGAGCTTCGCGAAGAGGGAGTAGTACGGCCTTACCCTGCTGAGTGGGATACAGCTCCCTACCCACCAAAATTTAAGGGCCCTACCTTACAACCTTTCGATGGTACAGGATCGCCGAATCAACACATCTACTACTTCAAATCCCAAACTGGAGACGTAGTAGCGAATGATGCTATCCTGACCAGGTTATTCATCGGTACCCTTAAGGGTGTCGCTTTCGAATGGTTCATGAAGTTGCCTGCTGGATCTATCCAAAAATGGATAGATCTGGAAAGGCTATTCTTGGCCAGATTCTTTGAGGACGATACAGAAGTCTCCGTCCCAACTCTTCTTGCCACTAAGCAAAGGAAAGGAGAGTCAATCAAGGCTTACGTAGAGAGGTTCCGCAGCATGGCATTGCGATGCCCCTCAGGTATGACTCAATCAACTCTGGTTGAAACGTGCAGGCACAACCTGCAGACCTAACTCCTCGCTCAGATGGGAGTAGCAGAGTGTCGCTCATGGAGACAATTAGTCTCGCAAGGAGAACAAGCAGAAGAGATAGTGGCGCGAGTCAAAGCTGAAGAAGAGCCACAACCCAAGCCGCAGCAACAACGCAATCAGCAAAATACCCAGCGGTCTAAGGGAAAAGAGACTCTAGCAGCCGACTACACGCGAGTGCCACCACCTACCAAGCAAGGCAAAGCGCCAAATCAACAAAGAGCGCCCAAACAATATTCGTTCAAAGAGGAGCATGTGGATACCTTATTCCAATTGCTTCGAAAGAACAATAAACTCCAGTTGCCTGAAATCAGAAAACCAGATGAAGCGGGGAAAGTTGATGATCCCAACTATTGCCGTTATCACAGATTCCTTGGGCATCCTACCAAGAAATGCTATGTCTTCAAAGACATCTTGCAGAATTTGGTAAACGCTAATGTGCTCACCTTGAAACCAGAGCAGAAGACCGTATCCACTAATATGATAGCGGTCCAATTTGGTGACTTTCCCCCGGTGGTAACCGCGAACGGTGTTGTACCCATCCGCAAGGGAGAAATGCACTTAAAGAATGCTGACTTGCATAGTCAGAAGAACAGGGGGTTGGTACCCCTCACCACCCCAAAAGGGGAAATCATGTGGGTCCACCCTGATTTGCTTGAAGATCAACAGTGGACGAGCATCTCGTCCAGAAAGAAGGGAGGCAAGGCTAAATCTTCCAACATGATTAGCCCCTCCGTTGCCGAAAACGATGATCACCTTAAACCTCTTACTGATTCAGAAGAGGAGAGGATTGTCCTGGCAGCATATCCAGGAGACAACCCTGGCACTCGGTCAGGAAAAGCCTACCTGAGGGATTATGGCCAGAATGCTCAAGAGGTGGAAGAACAGCCCCAAGACGCTGGGGGTTCTGTGCCAAAGAAGCCGGTCGACAAAGGCAAACAAAAAGAGCTCCGGTTCAACAAAAATCTTCACCAGGAACTCGGGGAGTCAAGTGCTCCCTTTCAATTCAACGTCATGGCACAACTGGCTAACATACCGGCTAGGATCACTTTATATGAGCTCTTGAAGTTATCTAAAACTACCAAGGAAGCTCTGGTCGAAGCTTTAAAGAATACGGAGAGCTTTATTACGCAAGTCACTCCGATTCTCGAGGCTTCTGATGATCAAACTTGTCTGCAATGCCTGCAAGCGGCGAGAAGTCTACCATGCATATCGTTCACACAAGAAGACATGCAGGTCAAACACGAACATGACCGACCACTGTACTACACAGGGTATATTGGATCTTCGGAAATTAGTCGTGTTCAGGTTGACCCGGGCTCAGCGCTCAGCATCATGCCCTACAGGGTCATGCAGGTATTAGGGATTCCTATGCACCGACTGCACACTACCCAGACTACTATCTTCGGGTTCAACGCAAACAGTACCCGACCCCTGGGGAAGATTAAGCTCAGGTGCCAGATCGGAGATCTCAAGTCTGAGGTAGCATGCTACATCATAGATGCGGACACGTCTTACAATCTTTTGCTAGGACGACCATGGATACATGCCAACCGCATAGTCCCATCCACTCTGCACCAGGTTATGAAGTACGCCAATGACGAGGGCGAAGTTCGAACCCTAATCGCAGAAAAATACCCCTTCCGAGGAGTAGAAAACTTCCACACCGACTCCGTCTTCTATCTGGAGTCCCAGGAGAAAGGAGATGTAGATAGCGGTAACGAAGCTGACATCGAGCCAGATCCTGACGAAGACTGTCCTTGGGAATTAAACTTTGATGTAATGGGTCAGGGTGAGAGTAATAATAATGTACCGAGTGGGGGCGAGTGGCGCATTAATGAAGATTTCATTTTAGCGTACTTGTCTGATGGCTCTCTTAACAATAAACAAATAGAGAATAATTCTAGTGCAGGTACCAACCCATGGCACGTACTGTGCACGGCATCACTCACATTGCCGATCGAGTCATCCCTCGTTTCAGAGGAAGAAATAGAGGATGCACAGAAGGCCTTCTTCAAAGTCCCATCCAAAAGGAAAGGGTGGAAGCCGATCTGTTTCGGAAAAGTCAAACCGATACAACTCAAACGAGGAAGTTCGGACGAAGATGATGGAGTTCCTCAATTCCATTATCACGAACCTAATTCCCTCCGGTTGATGAAACAAATGGGGTATGACTTTGACAAAAAGCAGGGTCTAAATTTCGGGAAAGGAAGGCGAACACCAATCCGAATGTCCCTAACCCCCGAAGGGAAACCCCCAGATTACTATCAAAAGACTAGAAGGGGTTTAGGATTTGTCACACCTCCCGCTGTCTCAGAAAATGAAATAAGTAATTATTTGCGTCAGGACCGTTCATCCGGAACATCTGCATATGAGTCTGATGTCAGTGTCGGACCTATCTTTAGAAATCTGACCGTGAATATGGTTTCAATCAATCACCCGGATGAAAATGCAGGGGACGATGAAGGGTTAATGGAATCGATCAATGACCCCTGGATCAAACGTCTTAACATTTTGTGGGATATGCGATTCGAACAACGCGAACCACCCACTGAAGATAAAGTGGCCCAGGTTAATATAGGAGACGCACAGGACCCTAAACCCATTTTCATAGCTGAGGATTTATCATCATCCGAGAAAGAAGATCTTATATCTCTCATCCGAGAATATATAGATGTCTTTGCTTGGAATTATGAAGACATGCCTGGCCTTGACCCGAAGGTTGCCGTGCACCGTCTCAACATTGATCCGGATGCCAAACCCATTAAACAACAACAACGTAGGTTTCGTCCGGAAATTATGGAATCAATCGAGTCTGAAGTGAAAAAGCTTATAGACTCGGGTTTTGTCAGGGAAGAACAACACCCAGACTGGGTAGCTAACATTGTTCCAGTTCCCAAGAAAAATGGTAAAGTCCGTATATGCATCGACTTCCGCGACCTTAACGCAGCCTGTCCAAAAGACGAGTTTCCACTTCCTATCACGGATGTCATGATCGATAATACCTGCGGATACGAAAGAATGTCTTTCATGGACGGATTCTCCGGGTACAATCAAATCAAGATGCACCTGGACGACGAGAAGCATACTGCATTCAGAACACCGCTGGGGGTGTATTGCTACACAGTGATGCCCTTCGGCCTGAAAAATGCAGGTGCAACCTATCAACGTGCAATGAACACTATCTTCCACGAACATCTGCGTAAGAAGATCGAATGCTACGTTGACGACATCGCAGTGAAAAGCCAACATAAAGGGGATCATCTTACAGACCTGAAAACGATGTTTGAAATCATGCGAACACATCAGCTGAAGATGAATCCAACAAAATCGTTTCTCGGAGTATCAAGTGTAAAATTCCTGGGATTTATTGTCACATCCAAGGGAATTTCTTTAGATCCGGAAAAAGTACGTGCCATCCAAGACATGCAACCGCCGAAGAACCTCAAAGAACTCCGAGGTTTGCAAGGTAGACTAGCCTACATCCGGAGGTTCATATCTAATCTTTCGGGGCGTTGCCAACCTTTCTCGAAGCTCATGAAGAAGGGAGTGTCCTTTGTGTGGGATGGGGAATGTCAAAAAGCATTTGAAGAGATCAAGAAATATCTCACCCAGCCACCCGTTCTCGTGGCCCCTATATCAGGAAAACCATTCCTGTTATATGTAAGGGCTATGGATCATTCGCTAGGAGCGCTGCTGGCCCAGAACGATGATCAAGGTCATGAGCAAGCCATCTACTATTTAAGCAGGACCATGATGGGAGCCGAACATCGGTACAACCCGGTCGAGAAAGAATGTCTCGCTTTGGTATTCGCGGTTCAAAAGATGCGACATTACCTAGTTGGACAGACAATTCATGTCATCTCGAAGGTGAATCCTTTGAGAGTCCTGATGACGAAACCATCGTCTTTGAATTGTCGGCTTGCAAAATGGGCCATTCTTTTGTCACAATACGACATGCAATTTATGCCCCAAAAGGCAGTCAAGGGTCAAGCATTGGCAGATTTCTTGGCCGATCACCCGGTGCCAGGGACATCTAAGTTGTATGAAGAGTTGCCCGACGAAATTGCCGAAGCTTGTGTTGCTCAAGAATCTACACAAGTATGGAAACTATTCTTTGACGGCGCGTCTAGAGCAAACCCTCACGGAGCGATTACTGCGGGAGTAGGAGTGGTGCTCGTATCGCCTAACGGTCACGTAATCCCAAGAGGATTTTCCTTAATCGAACCGTGTACCAACAATGTAGCTGAGTATAACGCGTTGCTACTAGGGATGCGACTTGCCGAAGAACTCAATATTCGGCGCCTTGAGGCTTATGGCGATTCTCAGCTCATTGTAAATCAAGTCCGAGGGGAATACGAAGTACGTCATGAGGACTTAATCCCATACTACTTCGCAGTGCTGAAGCAAGCTAAGCAGTTTGAGGGATTCTTTATCGAATACATTCCACGAGCCCAGAACGCTTACGCAGATGCTTTGGCTTCATTAGCGACCTCGTTGGCATTACCACCAGGAACCGAAACGACAATCCCAGTCTCAGGACGTGAACTATACTCCTCCAAGATTCCTAAGGAGGAAAGCTCAGACAGGACAATGACGGAGGAAGTCTGTACGACCTCTATAGAATTCGAGTCTAGAGATTGGCGATTTCCATATATTGACTATGTCTTATACGGAATCTTGCCTGACGATCCTAAGGAAGCGGCCGGCATCAAACGAAAGGCTCTCCGATTCTATTACAATACAATCACTCAGACTCTGTATCGTAAATCCCATGACGGTATTTTGCTCCGATGTCTTTCTCAAAAGGAAGCGAAAGAGGCCCTCAAGGAAGCTCATGAAGGGATGTGCGGAGCTCATCAGCCCGGAGCTAAATTAGGGGATCGCCTCCGACGAATTGGCTATTACTGGCCAAAGATGTTCTCAGACGCGGTTGACTACGCTAAACGTTGTCACGCGTGCCAAATTCATGGGGATTTCATCCACCAAGCACCTGGGAACTTACATCCCACATTTGCATCATGGCCATTTGAAGAATGGGGCATGGATATCGTAGGTCCAATTTCTCCTCCGACTTCTAAAGGACATCGGTTCATCCTGGCTGTGACCGATTATTTCTCCAAGTGGGCAGAGGCAATCTCGTTGAAAGAAGTCAAAACTTCCAACGTAATCAAATTCATCAAACACCATGTTGTCTACCGTTTTGGAGTCCCGAGGCGGATAGTTCATGACAACGGGACACAATTCGTCAGTTTCGGGTTCCAGAGGTTTTGTGACAAGTTCAGAATCCAGAGCGTTGCATCTACGGCATATTATCCGCCGGCGAATGGTCTTGCAGAAGCCTTCAACAAAACTATTGTGAAACTTCTCAAGAAATTTGTCTCCAAGAGTCGACGCGATTGGGATGAAAGACTCGGCGAATGTTTGTGGGCTTACCGCACAACGGTAAGGACCCCTACAAGAGCTACACCATTCTCGCTGGTATATGGCTGTGAAGCCGTATTACCACTAGAGATTCAGATTCCTTCTCTGAGAGTCGCTATCACGACGGGGCTAACAGAAGAAGAAAAACATCAACGGCGCCTGCAAGAACTTGAAACCCTAGACGACAAGCGACTTCAAGCTAAGCAGCAGATCGAACTATATCAAGCTCGGATTTCCAAAGCCTATAATAAAAAGGTTAAGGAACGAACTTTCAAGAAAGGCGATTTGGTCTTGGCTAACAGACGACCCATGGTGATGACACACAAAACCAAAGGGAAGTTCAATCCTAAATGGGAAGGGCCCTTCGTAATAGACTCAGTTTATTCGAACGGAGCATATCGTCTTATCAATCAACAAGGAGACAGGCTCATGATGCCAATCAATGGGAAATTCCTAAAGAGATATTTCCCGTGAATCATGTAGCCCCCTAATCCCCAGCTAGATCAGGCTGGGGGTTGCCTATTTATAGTGTAACTTTATTTTGTATCTCGTCAAGTTAACACTACACCTCTGACGATTGAAATTTTCTGGAATTACTCCAAGTAATAGTAAAGAGAATTTCGTTTTCATATTGAGTTGACACTACGTTTTTCATTGTCTTGAATCATGCTTCAACAAAAGAGATAATGAAAACCAAAATGATGTCATTTCCATTCAATATTGTTAATCTGAATACAAAAGTGAAAACAATTGAAAGGAAAATGATACAAATTTATCCCTCCACCAAAAATAGCGCAAACCCTAAACATCGGGGCTCATCAATCTGAAAGACTTGAGTTTAGATTTCAGCGCTGATATATTTTCCTGGCGAGCCTTTCTGATATCTTCAGTTATCTTGCTCTTGAGTTCCTCTTCACTAGGCGTTGCTTCTGCAAGTTCTCGCCGAAGTTTATCGGCAGCGACAATCTCGTCGCAATAGCATTTGAAGAGTCCATCACAATAACCAGCAAATCCTCTTAAAATCTCCACCCCATCAGCTAGCTGAGCGTTTATCTGAGGGACTTCAACACCAGCTCGAGCAAGCTCTGCTGCAGTATCCCGGAGACTCACAGCAAGGTTGCCCATGTCTCTCTGTACTTGGGCATGTTCATCACGCAGATGAGCGAGACGAGGTTCTGTTTCGGATAAACTCTTCTGAAGAACCTCTTGCTGTTGCGCCTTCAAAGCCTTGGCCTCAGAAAAAGCCCGATCCACTTCTGGGCCTATGTCGTCACGTTGCAGCATGGAGAGAAACTCCAGCTCATATTCTAAGATGATGAGGCTCTCACGACAGTTCTCGGTCCATATTTTATCACCCTGATGCTTGATTTTAGCCAAGCATTCCAGCAAATGAGGTTCAAAAACCTTGTAACTTACGTCCCCGAGACTGACGACGTCAATGGTCCTTTGCATCCAGCGTTCCAATTGTTCGATGAGCTCCCTCAGTGTCTCAGAGCTTGGGGGTGGGGCGGTCGGATAAACGAAGCAGTCCGCATAGTCAGTGCGAGTAGAGGTATGCGGGGCTTCAGATAAGAATGTCTTGACCATTTCTGACGTGGAGCCTAAGATATCCTCTTCCTGCTCACCGATTGTTGCTTCAAGACTTGGGGGAGCGGGGGGAAGCGTAATACCCTCTCTATTTTCAGGAGATGCAGCATGCGCTGATCGTATCGCGTCTCCCATCAGCTTGGTCTTCTTTGAATTTTTGGCTACGACAGGCAGCCGTTTACGCATTCTCCTATCATACTCGGCCTGCTCAGCAGCAGAAAGAGCCTTCTTACCCGATCTCAGAAGACGAGGTTCAGAAGCAGGCACTTTTGGAATTGGTTTTTCTTCGGGAGAGTCAGCAATCGGTGTTTCCTCTTCGATCTCCATAGGAGTTTCTTCCTTAGGAGGCTCGATGGCAGATAAATTTCTAGGAGCCTCGACAGCCCCAGATGCTTCTTGTTCGCAGGATAGATATTCTTCTACCCCCGGCAAACGAGTGCTGGAAGAACGACTCCTCGAACGATACAATTCCCGAATCTCACTTATGCAGGAGGTGTAAACATCATACCCCGTGACCTGGGAAACTTCTTCATACCAGCTGCAGAAATCAGCAACAGTGGAGCAGCCAGGCGGCGAATTGGGTAAAGTGAATTGCGCATGGGTTCCCCCGGCGGAAAAGAAGTACCATGCACGAGCTCCTTCATATAAATTCCCAACTTGAGCCAAGGCCGGGTTGGGATTGCCAACATAAAGCTGGTCATATCCAAATTGCCTAGCGAACCGAGAAGGCACGTAAGGTTCAATAAAGCACTTCTCCCGCAAGCGGAAGACCAGGTA
>BQKN01048666.1:0-24341 GCA_022839385.1 Asparagus kiusianus | reverse complement strand
ATCTATTTACTTCTGAGTTAGTACACCGCAAATGAGACTGCGATGATGCTTATTTGTCGATCCGCACGGTGATACGATGATACCTATTTGTCGATCCGCACTATGATGCGATGATATATATTTGTCGATCCGTACAGTGATGCGATGATACCTATTTGTCGATCCGCACTATGATGCGATGATACCTATTTGTCGATCTGCGCGATGATGCGATGAGTTGGAAGAAGTTCAGAATGATAATATTATAAACTATTTACATGAGTATTTGGCGGATGCCAAAAGTATTTCTACTCATTGTTGAGATACTTTGCTATACGAGTACACGAGATACATATGTTGATGTCTATTATGATGCTTTACTTTCCAGTTATATTTTGATTGCTTAGTTCAGGGTTAATATTTAGTTATTTACTATCTGAGACATACGGTATATACATGAGTGTTTCCTTGTTTGGATTATTTCGCTCGACGTACTACGTCTCAAGTTGTAAGTTTCTAAATATTAATTCCATTAGATACAGGGAAAATGATCTAGATAGACTATGCTTAATAGATAGAGCCTCCACTTCATCATCTAGCAGCCCTTTTCCCTGGGGGCGGATGGAGGTGAACTTGCTGTAGCGCTCTGACGCTCTTGCTGTTGTTCTTTTTCTTTTAAATTTTCCTTTCAAGCAGCTCAGAGTTCCGGAGAGCCGCAGGATGACGGAGTTTCTGGCATAGTCGTCGTTGCATGATTTATTAGTTGAGACTCCACCGTAGATTTATTTTCACTGTTCAGACATTAGAGTTGTATTCCATTTGTAAAGGCTAGGTGCCTTTGTATGATTTTCAGTTGACTCATGCTGAAACATTTTATATTATTTCAGACTCCAGATGTATTTCAGTTTATTTCAGTTCAGACATGATATCATTTATGAGATATATCTTTCTACATCATGTCTATTGTATTTACTTTTTTTTATTTTGCCTGTTTTTTACCTTCACTTCTACTTGATTCCACTAGAGGATATTACTGTGATTGGTGAAACATATTATTGCACAGTGGAGGTGCATGGCAGGTTTGACATCTCTGGGTTCACCTTAGACTGTAGCCAAGTGTGAAAACATGGGCGTCATACTTGGTATCAGAGCTCTAGTTCCAGTATCCTTAGGATCATCCTGTGTCGAGTCGTGAAGGTGGAATAGAGTTTCCTAAGATTCATGTATAGAGTCCGATAATAATTTCTTAGAATGAGTGAGGACGATTTATGCGTATATCTCAAAATTTTGGAATTTTTTTGGACTACCTTACTTTGATTTAAAAGTATTTTCATGAATAATTTATTATTAAATATGTTTTCGCCTGAGGTCTTAATACTGTGTCTTAAAACCATCTTCCTAAACTTTAGATGGCGGGACAAGGACGCGGACGTGGTAGGCCTCGTACAAGGAGAGATGAGCAAGAGGAGCTAGAGCCGCAGCAGGCTCCAATCGCGCAGCAGCAGGCCCCGCCACAGCCGCAGCAGGCTCCGCAGTACCTTATAGACCTCATGGCACCTATAACAACCATGTTAGCAGCACTTAAGGAGTAGATGACGAATCATGTTCAGCCAGTTACACCACCACCGGTGATTCCAGTCATTCCCATCTCGGAGGAGACCCCAGAGTTCACACCAGAGATTACACCACCACCAGCTGTAGGGCGAGCAGCAGAGCAGGAGGCTTGGCTCCGTTTAGTAGAACGGTATCAGAAGATGAGGGCACCGGAGTTTCAGGGGTCATCAGATTCACTTGCAGCTCATAAATGGAAGGAGGATGTGAGTAACATACTAGACTTACTTGGTGTAAATTCAGTGCAAAGGCAGAGGCTAGCAGCTTACAGCCTTAAGGGTGATGTCGGAGGATGGTATCGACTTTAGTTTACCCCAGAGCACCGAATGACTCTCACTTGGGAGGATTTTGTATACTTCTTTGATGAGCAATATATCTCTTCCGCGGCACGGGCCGGGAAGGAACTTGAGCTGTCCAGATTAACGCAGGGAGACATGACCGTAGCTGATTACGAAAGCAAGTTTATGAGTCTGCTTCACTTTACGGGCATGTGGCAGACCGGAGAACGCCAAGCACAGATGTTTCTAGCGGGGCTACGTCCTAGCCTTCGTCGCTACCTCGTTTCCAGGAGGTTTCACTCAGTTCGAGAGGTAGCTAATGCCGCCATTTCTCAGGAGACCGAGACGATTATGTTCCAGAAAGACAAGGAAGGAAATGCTAAAGCAGGACAGACCAGGGATAAGGGCAAGGGTAAGAGACCTTTTGCCGGACCTGGAGGAACCCAGCAACAGGGTAAGGATTTTCAGCATCAGCAACAAGGACAGTTCAAGAGAAGACCACCGCAGGATCAGAGGAGGCAGCAGCAGCACAAATTTCGGGGGACATGCCACAACTATCAGAAATTTGGACACTGGGCAGCAGAGTGCCGTAGCGCACCAAGAGGAGGCCAGCAGCAAGGTCGAGGACACGGTCAGTAGTAGAATCATGGTCAGGGCCAGCAGCAGCAGCAGGGCTGCGCCTACGGTCAGCAGCAGCGGAGGATCGAGGCACCACCTGTCATTCCAAGGATTGAGGGGCCAACAGGCCAAATGCGTGCTATCCAGGAGATTCCTGAGGCACAGATAGCCCCGTATGCTCCACCACCACCAGTTTAACAGTTACCAGCCACCGGCAGGTTTTATGCGGTCGTACCACATGATCAGGGTGCGAGCGGAGCCATAGTGGAAGGTATCTTTCTTGTGAATTCCTTTCCGGCTCGGATCTTGTTCGATTCTGGAGCTTCACATTCTTTTATTTCTCATACCTTCATGGATAGGCTTTAGTTAGTTGCACATCCTTTAAACGTACCACTATCCATCTCTACTCCTCTAGGGGAGATATCCATATTAGAGAGTATCTGCAGGAGCTGTGTCATCAGTTTAGATGAGTCCGAGTTTCTCATAGATCTGATCGTGTTGCGGATGTCGGAGTTCGACGTCATTCTCGATATGGATTGGCTTTCATCCTACCATGTTAGTATCGACTGTTTCGCTAAGACAGTCAACTTGCGAGCGTCCGATGGGTCTGAGTTGATTGTAGCGACTTCACAGGGCAACCAGTTTGCACAATCTCTTCTGTCATACATCGAGGAGGTGATGCAGAGGGACCAGAGTGCTGATTTGTATGAGACTAAAGTTGTCTCGGATTATTAGGATGTCTTTCAGGACATACCTGGATTACCTCCTATGAGAGAGGTTGAGTTCTGCATCGAGTTGCAGCCGGGCACAGCACCGATATCCCGAGCACCCTATCGTATGGCACCTGCTGAGATAAGGGAGCTACAGACCCAGTTGGATGAGTTGTTATCTCAGGGCTTTATTCGTCGGAGTCATTCTCCATGGGGAGCACCAGTCCTTTTCGTGAAGAAGAAGGACGGTAGTATGCGATTATGTATCGATTATCGTGAGTTGAACAAGGTCACCATCCGGAATAGGTATCCATTACCGAGGATTAATGACTTGTTCGACCAGCTACAGGGAGCGTATTATTTCTCTAAGATTGATCTTCGTTCTGGCTATCACCAGTTGCGAGTCCGGGAGATGGATATTCCCAAGACCGCCTTTCTGACTCGATATGGGTCCTTTGAATTTCTCATCATGCCATTTGGGCTGACCAATGCACCCGCAGTATTCATGGATTTGATGAACCGGGTTTTCCGTCCATACTTGGACCAGTTCGTGATTGTATTTATCGACGATATCCTTATCTATTCGAGATCGGAGGCAGAGCACGAGCAGCATCTACGATTCACATTACAGACCTTGCAGGAGAATCAGTTATACGCCAAGTTCAGCAAGTGTGAATTCTGGCTATCGGAGGTTAGATTTTTAGGCCACGTCATCAGTAGAGAGGGTATTGCAGTAGATCCAGCAAAGGTTGAGGCAGTACTAGAATGGGAGCCGCCAAAGACCGTCACAGAGATCCGTAGTTTCTTGGGCTTAGCTGGCTATTACAGGAAATTCATTCAGGACTTCTCGAAGATTGCGATGCCACTTACACGCCTTACGAAAAAGGGTGTACAGTTCATTTAGGATACAGAGTGCCAGAAAGACAAAGTTAACTATAGCACCGGTTTTGACTATTCCGAGCAGTGCTAGGACATTTGTTGTCTACACAGATGCGTCATTAGCAGGCCTAGGAGCCGTTTTGATGCAGACCCAGAGAGTAGTAGCTTATACCTTTCGACAGTTAAGGACGCATGAGCAGAACTATCCTACGTACGACTTGGAGTTAGTAGCTGTAGTCTTCGCACTGAAGACATAGAGACATTACCTGTACGTGGTGCAGTTCGAGTTATTCACAGACCACCAGAGCCTGAAATACCTATTTTCTCAGAAGGAACTCAACCAGAGGCAGTGGTGATGGGTCGAGTTCATCAAGGATTATGAGTTCGCGATTCAGTACCATCCGGGGAAGGTGAACGTCGTGGCTGACGCTTTGAGCAGGAAGCGTCAACATCGGGTTATGGCTTTGAGGTGTTCGTTGTACCGAGATCTTTACACTCTTAGCCAGTTTGATTTCAGGCCAGAGACCGACGGGAGCAATGTATTTTTGGGAGCTATGTCAGTGTAGTCATCTTGGAGTAATAGAGTGGTCAAAGCTCAGCTAGCGGACTCTTGGATTCAAACCCGAAAGGAGGAGATTTCCAAGGAGCGCAAAGCTGATTGGACCGTTGGAATAGACGGAGGCCTTCGAATGAAAGGAAGATTAGTTATGCCAGCTAGTGAAGAGCTGAAGAAGGAGTTGCTTGATGAAGCGCATCGTTCTAGGTACACAGTGCATCCAGGCACAACAAAGATGTACAAGGACCTAAAGAGACACTTTTGGTGGAGCGGCATGCGTAAGGAGATAGCAGAATATGTCGCTAGATGTTTTACCTGTCAGCAGGTGAAGGCAGAACATCAGAGACCAGCAGGAACCCTACATCCATTACCCATTCTGGAATGGAAATGGACGTGTATCTCTATGGATTTCATTGTGGGGTTACCGAGGTCAAAGAAAGGGAACGATTCCATTTGGGTGATAGTTGATCGGTTGACGAAGTCAGCACATTTTATACCAGTGAGAACTACCTACACCGCCGAGACTTATGCGATAATCTTCATGCGGGAGATAGTTCGACTACATGGAGTTCCAGAGACGATCGTGTCGGATCGAGGCACGGTTTTCACTTTGCATTTTTGGAGGAGCTTTCAGGATTCGTTTGGCAGCAGATTATCATACAGCAGTGTATTTCACCCGCAAACAGATGGGCAGACGGAGAGAGTAAACCAAGTCTTGGAGGACATGTTGCGGGCTTGCATTTTAGACTTCCAGGGCAGCTGGGAGGACCACATACCTTTGATCGAGTTCGCTTATAACAACAGTTATCAAGCGACGATTGGTATGGCTCCGTATGAGGCATTGTACGGGAGACCCTGTAGATCCCCGATTTGTTAGGCAGAGCCGGAGGATAGCTTATTGCTTGGGCCAGAGCTTGTGAGGCAGACTGCTGTGAAGGTAGCGTTGATTAGGGAGCGTATTCTTGCCGCTCAGAGTCGGCAGAAGAGCTACGCAGATCAAAGACGACGACCTTTGGAGTTTCAGGTTGGAGATTTTGTTATGTTGAAAGTATCACCAATGAAGGGCGTTAAGCGATTTGGAAGACGAGGAAAACTTGCTCCGAGATATGTTGGACCATTTCGGATTACCAAGCGTGTTGGAGCGGTTTCATATGGAATAGATCTTCCAGCATCGATGTCAAGTGTGCACGATGTATTTCATGTGTCGATGCTTAAGAAGCACCTACGCGACGAGGAGCAACAGAGGGTGATCGATTCATCTGAGATCCAGATTCAGACAGATTTGTCCACCATTGAGGTGCCAGTTTGCATCCTTGCTAGAGAGGACAAGAGACTAAGAAATAAGGTGATTCCTTTAGTTAAAGTTCAATGGAACTGGAAAGGAGCTGAGGAGGCTTCTTGGGAGCGCGAAGAGGATATGCATCGCGACTACCCACACCTGTTTGAGCAGGTAAAATTACTTGATTATGACTTGCTTGTGTTTATGATTATTTATATGGTAATATTTATATTTAATGCTAGAATGAGGGTATTAACACTTAGCTCCTAATCATTCGGAATACATGGTATATATATGGGGGGTTCCTTGTTTGGATTTTTCGCCCGACGTACTAGTTTCGTTTAATTAGGGGTTAAGTGAGAGTATTTGCATTCTAGATTGTTAAGTGTAGATATTTTTTTTGTTTCATATCTAGAGATTAATGGTACGAGATATGTACGTGAGAGTTTTCTTATCTGATTATTCCCTCAATGTGCTTTTCTCGTATTATTAATCTCTAAGATAGGATTGCGGAATTTCGAGGATGAAATTCTTTTAAGGGGGGAAGAATGTAAAACCCCAAAAAATTTGAAAATATTATTATAAATGATAATAAATGAGTTTTATTATGATTGGTGATTATTTTGGGATGAATGGATCAGATTGGAATCGATTTGAGATCGATTCGCAGTTTCAGCCTCGGTATCACGAGTCTACTAAAAACTGATACTATTTTATTTTTAGAAAATTTTTTATTGATCAGATGGGCACGAGATTTATGCCATTGATCTTAGAATGTCAAGAACGTGTTGTGAGTAAAGTTTCATTTAGTTCTGACGACGGAGATTGAAACACTATTTTGAGACGGTATCAAGTCCGTTAGCATCTGTCGTATTTGTATTTTTAATAATTTTTATGTTGATCAGATAAATATGGTGATTACACCACTAAGCATAGAATGTTGAGACGGTCTTGTGGGTAAATTTTTATTACTTTCTGAGAACGGAGATTTAAAACTCAATTTTTAAATAATATAAAATTATAAATATTATTATATATATATTTTTTCTTTTTTTTTCTTCTCTCCACCTACCCCCACCTACACCCCTCCTATAAAAGCCTCTTCCCCCTCTCTCTTCTGAGCACGCAGAGAAGAGAAAAAAAAAGAGAGAGAGAAAGAGAAGGGGAGAGAGAGGGAGAGAGAAAGAGAGGGAGAGAGAAAGAGAAAGAGAAAGAGGGAGAGAGAAAGAGGGAGAGAGGGAGAGAGAGAAAAAGACAGAGAGGGAGAAAAGATAGTAAAAGATAGAGGGGACTTTGGCTATTCAGAGAAAAGGAACGGATAGGGAGTCTAATTTCAGAGATCAATAAAGGCAAGTTCATCTCTTTCCAAACCCATCCCCAGTAAATTTTGATCTTGATGGATATACATGATATTGATAAATATACATGATATTAATGAAAAGACATGATATTGATAAAAATTGATGAATATACATGATATTGATGAAAAGATACGATATTGATAAAAATTGATGAATATACATGATATTGAAGAAAAGACTTGATATTGATGGAAAATTAATGAATAGAATATAAGACCAATTTCCTAAAGACATGATATTGCTAGCTAGAACTATACGTACATGTCTACCGCTGGAAATACTGTTACTATTTTATACGTATGGTACTATTCATACATACGGTACTATTCATACGTACGACACTATTCATAAATACCGTTACTATTCATAAATACCGTACTGTTCATACGTCTGCACTATTCATGTATACTATGGTACTATTCATAAATAGCGTACTGTTCATACGTACGGCACTATTCATAAGTATTATTAATATTCATGCATACTGGGGGTACTATTCATACGTACTGTTATTGTTCATACATACGGCACTATTCATAAGTACTGACACTATTCATACGTATGAGTACTATTTATACATACTATTACTATTCATGTATACGGTACTATTCATACGTACTGTTACTATTCATGAGTACGGATACTAGTTGTAAAGTACTGTTGCTATTAGTAAGTACTGCTATTATTCACAATTAGTTAATACAGCAGATAGTCGGGGTTGGTAATCCTGATCATTTACTGGACAGTTTGGCCTAGTTTTATTTTCTGGAGTTTGTTTGCACCGTTTGTGACGCGATCGCGGAGTTTGAGCCGCTCGATGTTATACTTACAGTCATGAATATGACGAAATATGCATTTGAGTATCCCACGGGGATTATGACGAATTGAGATCTATTTACTTCTGAGTTAGTACACCGCAAATGAGACTGCGATGATACTTATTTATCGATCCGCACGGTGATCCGATGATACCTATTTGTCGATCCGCACTATGATGCGATGATATATATTTGTCGATCCGTACAGTGATGCGATGATACCTATTTGTCGATCCGCACTATGATGCGATGATACCTATTTGTCGATCTGTGCGATGATGCGATGAGTTGGAAGAAGTTCAGAATGATAATATTATAAACTATTTACATGAGTATTTGGCGGATGCCAAAAGTATTTCTACTCATTGTTGAGATACTTTGCTATACGAGTACACGAGATACATATGTTGATGTCTATTATGATGCTTTACTTTCCAGTTATATTTTGATTGCTTAGTTCAGGGTTAATATTTAGTTATTTACTATCTGAGACATACGGTATATACATGAGGGTTTCCTTGTTTTGATTATTTCGCTCGACGTACTACGTCTCAAGTTATAAGTTTCTAAATATTAATTCCATTAGATACAGGGAAAATGATCTAGATAGACTATGCTTAATAGATAGAGCATCCACTTCATCATCTAGTAGCCATTTTCCCTGGGGGCGGATGGAGGTGAACTTGCTGTAGCGCTCTGACGCTCTTGCTGTTGTTCTTTTTCTTTTAAATTTTCCTTTCAGGCAGCTCAGAGTTCCGGAGAGCCGCAGGATGACGGAGTTTCTAGCATAGTCGTCGTCGCATGATTTATTAGTTGAGACTCCACCGTAGATTTATTTTCACTGTTCAGACATTAGAGTTGTATTCCATTTGTAAAGGCTAGGTGCCTTTGTACGATTTTCAGTTGACTCATGCTGAAACATTTTATATTATTTCAGACTCCAGATGTATTTCAGTTCAGACATGATATCATTTATGAGATATATCTTTCTACATCATGTCTATTGTATTTACTTTTTTTTTATTTTGCCTGTTTTGTACCTTCACTTCTACTTGATTCCACTAGAGGATATTACTATGATTGGTGAAACATGTTATTGTACAGTGGAGGTGCATGGCATGTTTGACATCTCTAGGTTCACCTTGGACTGCAGCCAAGTGTGATAATAGGGGCGTCACACAAGGTTAGCACCTCGCCTCCAAGCTCCAAATTTTAGATCCCTGCTATGGGGGGCTCTAGGGATGCCTTTATAGGCTCTAGATGTTGTGTTTTTGGATAAGAATTTATGATTTGATCTTATTTTTAGTTAATAATAGCTTAACCATATTTAAGCATCGAGCTCTCTTTGTAACTTTCCTCAAGATCCAGTTCTTCGATCATAGGTTAACCCATGTCTCAAGCCTCAAATCAATGATCAATTCTTGAGTCTCGATGCTTAATTTTTAGTTTTAGAGGAGAAAACCGAAAATTGAATTTGAATTATTCTTTGACTTTGGATAAGAATCGAACTTGGCTTGTATTCATGTGAAAATCGCACCTAATTGCGGTCTTTGAATAACTACCAACTTGGATTGTACCCCCTCGGCTTAAATCTGATTAACAGTCAAAGTTTGAATTTGATTTCTTGTAAAAATCGAACTAGCTGATATGAACTTGATTTACCCTCTTGTATTTCGACTTTGGGTGTTTTAAATAATAATCAAGGTTGGATGTTCAATTGTATGTACCCGAACTTTGCCTTAACCAAAGTTGTAGCTTAGCTTGCGATGATGTTTGAAGCTTCAACTAGCCTTTGTTGCGAATTAAACTCAAAATATTTTGTAGGTTTAATCGGACCTTTAACCGAAAAATTCCATTTTTATAGAATTTCAGCAAAATTTTACAATTTCCCTTTTAATTTCTGATATATGTACCTTGATTCTTGATATAATTGAACCGGTAACTTCCATTATAGATTAGCTATGTCACCGAAGAGATTGTGCATTCCGAGGGCCCGACCGGCTACTCAGCCACCTGAGAGAAAGCCTTCATCATATGAGGGTAAGTTTTTGCAGCTTTTAGATGTGAATTTAAGATTAATATATGTATATTGTATCCTCGTTTGCTCTCCTTTGTGAGGCACTTGGGAAGAGCTGACATCCTCCATTGTGAGGGTTGATGTTAAAAGATATGTTTTGCTTGGTAAAAACACATCTTAAAGCAATAAGGGGCGATTTTATGCTGTATCGCATTTCGTAGGACGGGGTATATTATCGCTTTATTTGTGCGACAATGTATTATTGGCCTTCTTCTTTTGATGATGATTTAATAAAAAATTTACATCTAATATTGTTTGTCTAGTGTTTGTGTTTTGTATTCATTATAGACAAACATTAAGTTGGAGGATGGATGGAATTGTGCATTCACGATCATATCCAATGGAGATTGGCGGAATTATGGAGTGAAGCCTACACAATTCAAAGTTAAAGATTCAAGTTTAAGATTCATCTGCAAATGTACCAAGATAGAGCTTTGTTGAAGATCACGTTTTAATTTAGTTTTAAGTTTTATATTATGTGTGTTAGTACCTTAAGCTCAATCATACACACACATACACGTTTTGGTTTTATATATATATAGTTATTTATATACATATATGTTTTGGTTTGATAGTTTTCTAGTTTTAATATGAAACAATTGAATATAATTAGAAAACATATTTTTTTTCATACTTACATGCATATATATGAATTCATTAATATCAATTTTATTTAGTTCAATGAAATCATATTTACTTTTGAAATGTTTGCAAAATATGCACTTTTATGAAAATATTATTTTCTTGGTTTATGGACTTAATAACAATAATATACAACTTTTATTAAGTCTGTAAAATCATTTTGTATTATTTCAAAACATGGTTAAGCTAAAATGTCAAAACTCATATGTTTACATTTTTATGTTTTGGACTATTTTGTAAAATAATAATATTTTTTATTTGGGAGGTCCTTTTTAAAAATTGGTTTTTATAGCATGTGCATTATCATGTCTATAATCATTTTCCAAAGTTTTATATTTTTCTGAATTTATTTGATATTTTTAAACAAGATTTTAAAATCAGAAAAAAACTTTCAACCTATAATTTCTTTGTGTCGGTTTGCTATCGACCGTCACGGTCGACCGCCTTGAGTCCAGGGACTCAGTATGCTTTTTGTTGGCTCGCGGTTGACTGTGGTGGTCGACCGGATGAATTCCATAGAGTTTCACAGTCGACCGCCGCGGTCGACCGTCTGTTGTCCAGAGCCTTTTCTTCGTTTCTGTGCTGCTCATGGTCGACCGCGAGATTCCCACGGTCGACCGCCGAACTATCCATTGCACTCTAACGGCTAGTTCCAGCTGTGTTTTTCTGTGGGCTTTTTCGTTAGTCTTGTGGGGGTTTTGCTAAAGTTTTGAGTGGGTATAGATACCCCATTGCCTTCAACTCTCCTATATATAATGAGAGTGTTTTAAACTAGTTTAAGAAAGTTTTAAACAAGGGTTTATATTTGGTTTAAGTTTGTTTTAAAAGCTTTTAAGCAATTAAGAGTTTGTTTTGTGAAAACAAGTTTACAAGAGCTTGAGGAAATCATCTATTGGTGTTTGAGGATCTAACTCTCCTACCTCTACCTCTTGATCTATTGAGAAGTTTTCTAAACTCTATTTCTAGCTTTACATTTGCATATTTACTTGGTTATCTTTCTTTAAAACTAGTTTTTATATTGAGTTTAGATTTGATAAATCTTATTGTTACACACACCCACATTGAGCTTATTGTATTTTTATAGATAGTATAATTAGGTTGGTGAGTGTTGTAACAATTGAGTGTGAGCCTACATTGAGTTCTCATATATTGTAGAGAACAAATCATTTGTTATATTGTGAGATTGTAAGGTTTCAGTGAGCTAGAAAACCGAGTGTGTTGTTGTAAAGTTTTTAGTGAGCTAGAAAACCGAGTTAGAGTGTGAGGTGTGAACGTTGATCGGTGAGTGTTAAAAACCAACATTATGAGGTGTAAACGTTATTCGGGTAAGCGTAGAAAACCCAGTTGTGATATTAGATTTCTCCCCGGGAGTGGGGAGCGGAGACGTAGGACGGAAGGTCCAAACTCCGTGATCATTTGCTTGTGTTTGAGTTTGTTTTGGTGTTTCATTTGTTCTTAGTGTTCATTAGATTCTTGTTGACATTGTCAATTGCCCTATCATATTTGTAGATTGTTTATTTCACCATTGTGTTAGTTTATATATCCTTACATATATTTCACTATATATCTCATTGCTAGAATATTGCTCTTTGTTCATATTGCTTATTCTTGCTTGTAACATATTGTATATCTATCTTGGAAGAATAATTTATTAATTAGTCTTAATTAGCATAAAATCAGATTAGATTACCATAAGACCCTAATCACCCCCCTTCTAGGGTCCAACAATTGGTATCAGAGCTTGGTGCTCTTTGATTTAAGGTGTAATCGCCTTGAGTTAAATATCCAAGTTATCTTTTAGTGCTAATCCAATTTTTAGATTTTTGTATCTCGCTTGCACATATATACATTATGGATATGCACGGTCGGTGCACCTTGTTTAGGTTATGCCATGAATGTTGCTCCTTGTTTAGATAATTTCTCCTATGCCCAATGGTGTGTTAGATTTAAGCTATTTGTTAGATCTAAACATTTTGATTTATGAAAAATTATAGACGATGCTTATATTGTGCCCACTTTGGAGAAATCCAAGTGGTGTAAACATGTTAAAAGATTATTTACTATGAACAAGATTTTGTTAGAATATTTGCTAAATGCTTTTGATTCATCTATGTCTAACAAGTTTGTTCATTTTGATAGTGTTTACACCTTATGAAAATTTATTGAAGCATATTAAGGGGACTTGGAGGCGATCCGACAAGCTTTGGAGGATCCGGCCTTAAGTTCATATGGAGCATCATGCACACAGACACTAGGCGATAGCCCTAGTGAGGTTTGCGAGTTCGAACCCAATAATGATTTATCTAGTGATAAACTTGCTTGTGCTAGTAAAAAACTATTGCATTCCTATAACAAATTGCATAAAGATTTTATTGACTTAAAAAGCAAGCATGAAGATTTGAAATCCGATCATGAGTTGTTAGCATCTAAGTTTGAAACTATTTCTAATGAAAATGTGATCCTTAAAGAAAATAATAAAAAATTAAAATTGGATCATGTTTCTTTAACTTCAACTGTTGCTAGTTTAACTCATGAAAAAGATAATGTCATGTTAGAAGTAGAGAACATAAAAAATAATACTGTTTCTTTTATAAATGATTATGTATGTTCTACTTCTAAAGTTAATACTAATATGCCTAATGATAATTTGAACAATGTCAAAAATCGTATTTCTTCTTTAGATTCAACTCTAACTACATGCATTAACAATCACAAGAAGCTTATGGATATGTGTGCCAAGTCTAAGTCAAAATCATCTACTCATTATGCACACATATATAGCAAAGTTTATAAGTATTCCATTTGTGATTGTAAAGGCCATTTATCTAAATTTTCTATGATGCACACAAATATAAGAATGCCAAAGCTCATTGTGCATCTCATCAAGTTTCTTCATCACATATACATGTACATGCACACACTCATAAAGTTCATCATAAGCATGCTCATGTGCTTAAATGTGATCTACGTGGTCGATTTGGCCATTTGGCAAAGTTTTGCTTTGCTTTGAAAAAGACTTCACTTTTGCCAAATAATTTTAAAAGATCACAAAAGTTTAAGTGTGATCATTATGGTCGTTTTGGTCATTTGACCAACTTTTGTTTTGATTTGAGGAGAGTTTCTCGTTTACAAAATAATTTCCAAGATAAACCTATTTTTGCAAATGAGTCCCGTGCACAACCGTTTGGTCAACATAAGCAAATACCTTATTTCCATTGTACTTATTGCAATCGAAAGGGTCATTTAAGTGATTATTGCTTTGACCGTATTAGTGCATCACATGTGTCCAAACGAGTTCATAATCCTAGGGCTTCGAGCTTAAAAGATAGGGGTCATGTCCTTAAATCTATTGGTACCAAGAATTATTGGGTACCAAAACAAATTTAATTTTTAAAACCAAGTATTTTAGTGTTTTTATTTTTCTCTTTCTTGGTTTAAAAATTATACTTTAAATTTTTGAACATGAAAACAATTCTTTTTGTTGATCAAATTTTTTTGTTTTCATGATTATTAGTTTTGTTTTGATGAGAGGTTTATATAACCCTCCGGGTTTATTAAGTATTTATTCCCAAATCTTACTTACCGGGTGCTAAAAATATTTATATGGGTTGATACTAGCTCAAGAGCTAGATATAGTTGCCTCTCTTAATTTTTAAAAATCAATGATGATTTGGTTTTATACTTTTAAAGATGATTTTTCCATAGTTCATGATTCTTGTATGTTTTGTAATCTTATTTTTGAACTATAAAATTTTTTTTTTGATTTGTTCTTTTGAATTCATTATATAGCACAAAAAATTTCAAATATGCTTTATAATGTATTCAATGAGTGGTTTGATCAAGTCCTACAAAGAAAGTTTTCTTTATTGATCAAACATTGTTTTTGGATTTACACTTTGATTTATGATTTTATTTGGTTGATTTGAAAACCTTTTGCATGATTCTCATGTTCCTCTTCTTTTGATTTCATAAACCTATTCTTATACACTATGTTTTTATAGTTGTGTAATGAGACACTTATTTCATAAGTAATACCTCTTTATGTGTTCTCATTGTCTTTTTGTATGTGAGTGATATTTAGCATATTCATCTATGCTTGCTCACATATGTGTGACTTGATCATTATTGCATATATTCCATAAGGCATTTTGATAGGGGGAGTCTTCCCTTTTTCTATTATTGTTTTTATACTCACCCATGCATATTGATAGGGGGAGCTTTCGCTCTCTTCATCCTTTTGTCCCTTTTTTATGTTGTCAAAGGGAGAGAACTATTGTGAGTATACACTTTATTGTTTATATGCATGTGAATTATAATTTATATTTTCATTTTCTTTCATACATATATCCTTTTTGTAAATTATTTGTCATCATCAAAAAGGGGGAGATTGTTGGCCTTCTTGTTTTGATGAGATTTAACAAACAATTTACATCTAATATTGTTTGTCTAGTGTTTGTGTTTTGTATTCATTGTAGACAAACAATAAGTTAGAGGATAGATGGAATTGCGCATTCACGATCATATCCAATGGAGGTTGGCGGAATTGTGGAGTGAAGCCTACGCAATTCAAAGTTAAAGATTCAAGTTCAACCTTCATCCGCAAATGTACCAAGATAGAGCTTCGTTGAAGATCACAAGCTTGGGTATATTTAGTTTTAGGTTTTATATTATGTGTGTTAGTACCTTAAGCTTAATCATACACACACATACACGTTTTGGTTTTGTATATATATATATATATATATATATATATATATATATATATGTTTTGGTTTGATAGTTTTCTAGTTTTTTAATATGAAACAATTGAATATAATTAGAAAACATATTTTTTGTTTCATACTTATATGCATATATATGATTTTATCAATATCTATTTTATTTAGTTCAATGAAATCATATTTACTTTTGAAATGTTTACAAAATATGCACTTTTATGAAAATATTATTTTCTTAGTTTATGGACTTAATAACAATCATATACATCTTTCATTAAGTTTGTAAAATTATTTTGTACTATTTCAAAACATGGTTAAGTAAAAATGTCAAAACTCATATGTTTACATTTTTATGTTTTGGACTATTTTACAAAATGATGATATTTTTTATTTGGGAGGTCCTTTTTAAAAACTGGTTTTTTTAGCATGTGTATTATTATGTCTACAACCATTTCCCAAAGTTTTATATTTTCTGAATTTATTTGATATTTTTAAACTGGGTTTTAAAATCAGAAAAACAACTTTCAACCTGTATTTTCTTTGTGTCAGTTTGCAGTCGACCGCCACGGTTGACCGCCTTGAGTCCAGAGACTCGGTTTGCTTTTTGTTGGCTCGCGGTCGACCAGGGCGGTTGGTCAGATGAATTCCAGAGAGTTTCGCGGTTGACCGTCGCGGTCAATCGTCTGTTGTCCAGAGCATTTTCTTCGTTTCTGTGTTGCTCGCGGTCGACCGCGAGATTCCCACGGTCGACCGCCGAACTATCCGTTGCACTCCAACAGCTAGTTCCAGCTGTGTTTTTCTGTAGGCTTTTTGGTCAGTTTTGTGGGGGCTTTGCTAAAGTTTTGAGTGGGTATAAATACCCCATTGCCTTCAGCTCTCCTATATATAATGAGAGTGTTTTAAACTAGTTTAAGAAAGTTTTTGTGACGCCCCTGGGTTCACGCACGGCTGCAGTCCGAGGTGAAACCATGGATGTCAAACCTGCTATGCACCACACCGTGTAATAACACGTTTCACCATCACAATCACTATCTCTCTAGTGGAATCAACAACAGGTGTAAGTACAAAGCAAGTAAAAAGTGAATCAACAATACTGGATGAAATGATAGAACATAATACATCTCATCAACGGAATAAACTGAAGAACATAGCCAAGGTCTGAAATGAAATAAAATGGAGTTCTTACAAGTCTCAAATACAGTAAGTCTGAGTAAAGGAAATAAGGCAACGCAGCCTTTACAACTTCTAGAATAAACTCTCAAAAGTCTGATAACAACTACAGTGGAGCCCAAAGAAAATAATACATAAGTAAAATGTAAAGCTGAACACTAAAGTAGTCCGCTAACCACCTGCGACTCTCCGTGCTCCTGGCTCGTGACCTGAAAGGGGGAGGGACAACGAGCGTCAAAGCGCTAGCGAGCAACATCACAACCAACCCCAAGGGATAGGGCTCGTTGTATAAGAAAATACAGTTATCACAGCATACATAAATATATATATATATATATCAACAATTGTCCTAATAGAAATAGGTTTAAGAACTTAGGAAATCTCAACACGAGCCTAGGTACGTCAAGCGAAATAATCCAAACAAGGAAACCCTCATGTATATACCTTGTATCTCAAATTGAGAATCCCTAAGTTCCAAACCCGGAGTCTAATACATAAACAATAAAGAAAAGATAACAATCCCATTTCTAATAATAAACATATCTATGACAAAATCTCGTGGTCGAAATAAGTGTTATGCACAGCTCATGACACTATCATGCCCAACTACATTAAAATGTCATACTCAATACCCAAATGTATATTTTGCTCAAGGTTTAGCAAAAATTACCCAACACGGGGTCTTTAGTCGCTTATAGTCCAACACGAGGACTTTTGTCGCTTATAGTCCAACACGAGGACTTTAATCGCTTATAGTCCAACACGAGGACTTTAGTCGCTTATAGTCCAACACGAGGACTAAATGTGAACTATGAAGTTACCACTAATAATAGAGTGTCCATTCAACTCTTATACACCTTGCTATACAATTCCAAACTTTGTATCAGGAAGAGTCATCTTACATGTATAACATATGAGTTCAATCTATATATGTGTATACAGCATATGATTAAACAGAAACACAAAGAAAACAGGAAAATCTCGGATGAGTCGACTCATGCACTCTTATGAGTCGACTCATGCCTCATGGGTCGACTCGTATACTGACGAGTCGACTCAGCAGAAGATAAAAGACAACAGGAAACGACTTTGTGAGTCGAATCATGATTAGTCATGAGTCGACTCGACATGATGAGTCGACTCATGATGAGTCGTGAGTCGACTCACGAGCTGAAATCTGTATTTTTATGAACTGAACTTGTTCAACTCGTCCCACATCTCATTCTTTTCAAGTATACATACATCTAGCCTTCATTTTTAGACTATTACACAGTGAGAAAACATATATTTCACATGAAACAAATACTTGCATGTTAACACTAACATTTAAATCCCTAAACATGAAGGACAACATCAAATTAATATAAAAACTCATGTTTTTATTCTTTAAACAAAATTTCAGATCTGGGTTTTCATCAAAACTTGTTGGTGGAGGTTTTAAAAATCTGAAATGCGCGATCTTGAACTTTTCACTAGTAAGAACATCATTTTATATTCGAAAATACATCTTAGGCTCAACAAAATTCGTGAAAAACATTTATGAAAACATAAAAAAACAAGGGAGAGGAGTTTGGCGAGATGTCACTCGCCTTAGATGTGGTGGAAGACTATCCTCTTTGTTGAAATCCAAAAGAAATGCTGAAATCCCCCTTGAAACGACCCCAAAAATCACCAAGAACACCTAGGGTTAGAGAGAGAAGGGAGAGGCTAGGGTTTCTGAGGAGGTCTCTTCAGAAAATGGGTGTTTTCGGGTGTAAAACAATATATAAGAGCCAAAGAAACCCGACCCGAAACCCACAAACCCGAACTGAAAAAGGCCAGAAAAACCCGATGAGTCGACTCATGACTTATGATGGGTCGACTCATGGTCATGGGTCGACTCATAATTTTTATGAGTCGACTCAGCAGAAGAAAATTGAAACAGGACTCGATTTCATGAGTCGACTTATGACAGGCGCAAGTCGACTCAACCTGATCAGTCGACTCATGACATGTTATGAGTCGACTCATGAACAAAAATCTGCATACTTCGATTTCTTTGCACACTATTTGCAAACTTGCAACTCATCCTCATACCTGAGGCATATACACATGCTCATAAGCTCAAATATCATTTTCCATGCATGACCATGCAACAAAGATATTTATAATATATATTAAATATCTTTATTCACTCATATTCACACTTGTAAGTTGTCAAAATCAACGGGGTCTTACATTCTCTCCCCCTTAAAAGAATTTCGTCCTCAAAATTCAGGAATCATGTCTAACTCATAAAGATACAAGAGAAACATGACAGGGGTCAAATCCAACCCACACACATACTCATCTTCACAAAAATCAGTCACTAAAATAAGCATATAGTAACATTTATACTTAACGATCTACAATGGTAATATTCTTATTCGACCCCTAATCTAACGGAACTAGTACGTCGGGCGAAAAATCCAAACAAGGAACCCCCCATGTATATACCATGTGTTCCGCAAGATTAGGAATTAGATAAAAATACCATCATTCTAGCGTTAAGTATAGGTGTCAAGGTATTCATATAAATATACAAGTAGGAATTCACGTCATAAATATTCTATTTAATTTACCTGCTCAAATAGGTGTGGGTAGTCGCGTCGCATGTCCTCCTCGCGTTCCCAAGAAGCTTCCTCCACTCCACTTCGGTTCCACCGAACTTTCACTAATGGAATCACCTTGTTTTTGAGTCTCTTGTCTTCTCTGACAAGAATAGATACTGGGATCTCGATAGTGGTCAAATCATCCCGAAGCTCAATTTCCGGTGCATCCAACACTCGCTGTTGCTCCTCGTCATGCAGGTGCTTCTTCAGCATAGAAATATGGAACACGTTGTGTACACTAGACATAGAAGCTGGAAGATCTAGTCTGTATGACACAGCTCCAATGCCCTCCAAAATCCGGAAAGGTCCAATATATCTCGGTGCAAGCTTCCCTCGCCTCCCGAATCGCTGTACGCCTTTCATAGGCGATACCTTCAGCATAACCAAATCCCTAATCTGAAACTCGAGGGGTCTTCGTATTTTATCTGCATAGCTCTTCTGCCGACTCTGAGCGGCTAGAATCCGTTCCCTGATCAAGGCTACCTTCTCAGTAGTCTGCCTCACTAACTCTGGCCCAAGCATCAAGCTGTCCTCCGGCTCGGCCCAACATATCGGTGATCTACAAGGTCTCCCATATAGTGCTTCATACGGCGCCATACCGATCATCGCTTGATAACTATTGTTATAAGCGAACTCTACCAGTGGAATATGATCCTCCCAACTACCTTGAAAGTCTATGACACATGCCCGCAACATGTCTTCCAACACTTGATTCACCCTCTCTGTCTGACCATCCGTCTGTGGGTGGAATACACTGCTATACGATAGCTTGCTGCCAAATGAATCCTGGAAACTCCTCCAAAAGTGTGAAGTGAAAACTGATCCTCGATCCGACACAATCGTGTCTGGCACTCCGTGAAGTCGAACTATCTCCCGAATGAAGATCCTCGCATAGGTCTCGGCTGTATAGGTGGTCCTCACTGGAATAAAATGTGCTGACTTCGTCAACCGGTCTACTATCACCCAAACTAAATCATTCCCCTTCTTCGACTTCGGCAACCCCACGATAAAATCCATGGAAATATCTGCCCACTTCCACTCCGGAATAGGCAAAGGCTGAAGGGTCCCTGCGGGTCTCTGATGCTCTGCCTTCACCTGCTGACAGGTAAAACATCTAGCCACAAAATCTGCAATCTCTCTCCGCATACCACTCCACCAGAAACGTCTCTTCAGGTCCTTGTACATCTTGGTAGTCCCTGGATGTACTGTGTACCGAGTATGATGTGCCTCATCAAATAACTCCCTCTTCAGCTCTGAACTAGCTGGCATGACCAACCTACCCTTTATCCTAGGCCTCCATCTGTTCTAATGGTCCAATCAGCCTTAGGCTCTTTGGAAATCTCCCCCTTACGGGTTTGAATCCAAGAGTCCTCCAACTGTGCTCTGACAACCCTATCACTCCAAGATGGCTGCACTGACATAGCTCCCAAAAACGTACTGGTTCCTCCAATCTCGGGTCGAAAATCAAACTGGCTAAGAGTGATAAGATCTCTATGCAATGAACACCTCAAAGCCGCAATCCGATGTCGATGCTTTCTACTCAAAACATCTGCTACGACATTCGCCTTCCCTGGATGATACTGAATCGCGAATTCATAGTCCTTGATGAACTCAATCCACCTCCTCTGCCTCTGATTGAGTTCCTTCTGAGAAAAGAGGTACTTCAGACTCTGATGGTCTGTGAATAGCTCGAACTGCACTCCATACAAATAGTGCCTCCATGACTTCAGTGCAAACACCACTGCTGCTAACTCCAAATCATGAGTGGGATAGTTCTGCTCATGCACCCTCAACTGCCGTGAGATATAGGCTACCACCCTCTGGGTCTGCATCAATACGCCTCCTAGGCCTGCCAATGATGCATCCGTGTACACCACGAATGTCCTGTCGCTGCTCGGAATAATCAGAACCGGCGCTGTAGTCAACTTAGCCTTCAAAATATCAAAGGCCTTCTGGCACTCCATGCTCCATATGAACTGTACACCCTTCTTCGTAAGGTGCGTAATCGGTGTCGCAATCTTCGAGAAGTCCTGAATGAACTTCCTGTAATATCCAGCTAAACCCAGAAAGCTGTGAATCTCTGTCACCGTCTTCGGTGGCTCCCAATCAAGAACTGCCGTGACCTTAGCCGGGTCCACTGCTATGCCCTCTCTGCTGATGACGTGGCCAAGAAATCTGACTTCTGAAAGCCAAAATTCGCACTTGCTGAACTTAGCGTACAGCTGATGCTCCTGGAGGGTCCTCAACGCTATCCGTAGATGCTCCTCGTGCTCTGCCTCCGATCTCGAGTAGATAAGAATATCGTCGATGAAGACGATCACAAACTAATCTAAGAAGGGACGGAAAACCCGGTTCATCAAATCTATGAATACCGCGGGTGCATTGGTCAACCCGAATAGCATGACCAAGAACTCGAAGGATCCATATCGAGTAAGAAAAGCGGTCTTGGGAATATCCATCTCCCGAACCCGCAACTGATGATAGCCAGAACGAAGATCAATCTTCGAGAAATACTGCGCTCCCTGCAGCTGGTCAAACAAGTCATCAATCCTAGGTAGTGGATACCTATTCCGGATCGTGACCTTGTTCAACTCTCTATAATCTATGCATAATCTCATACTACCGTCCTTCTTCTTCACGAAGAGGACCGGTGCGCCCCACGGAGAATGACTCCGACGAATAAAACCCTGAGCTAACAACTCGTCCAACTGGGTCTGCAGCTCTCTCATCTCAGCTGGTGCCATGCGATAAGGTGCGCGGGATATAGGGGCTGTGCCTGGCTGCAACTCAATACAAAACTCAACCTCTCTCACAGGAGGTAACCCAGGTATGTCCTGAAAGACATCCTGAAAATCTGAGACAACTCTAGTCTCCAATAACTCGGCTCCCTGATCCCGTCGCAGCACTTCCTCGATGTACGCCAGAAACGACTCCACAAATCGGTTGCTCTGAGAGGTAGCTACAATCATCTCAGACCCATCGGATGCTCGCAACTTGACTGTCTTCGCAAAGCAGTCAATACTAATATGGTAGGACGACAACCAATCCATACCAAGAATAACATCAAACTCGGACATATGCAACACTATCAGATCAACTATGAACTCCGACTCGTCTAGACTGACGGTACACCTCCTACACACGCTCTCCAGAAGCGATACCTCACCTAAAGGGGTGGAAACTGACAAAGGGGTGTCTAGTGGCTGAGCTACAAGCTGGAGTCTAGCCATGAATGCATGCGAGATGAAAGAATGCGAAGCTCCCGAATCAAATAGAATACGAGAGGGAAAGGAATTCACAAGGAACGTACCCTCCACAACTGCTCCGCTGGCACCGTGATCACGGGGAACCACTGCATAAACTCTGCCTGTAGCTGAAGTCTGCTCAACTGCTAATGCTGGGGAGTATGGAACAATCTACCCCTGGGGAGCCTCCTGGACTGCTCGAACCTGCCCCTCTGACCTCTGCGTCGCTGGCGGTGCTTCAAGCCTGTTCGGCTGGCCCTGACCTCTGCCCTGCTGTCACTGCTGCGGCTGGATCGGGCCCTTGCCCTGCTGAGCTCCTGCTGGTGCACTACGACACTCTGATGCCTTGTGCCCGACCTTGTGGCAGTTGAAACAAGAACCCTAGAACTTGCGCTGCTGGTGCGCTCGCTGATCCTGCTGGGGTCCCTTCTTATGAGGGCCCTGATGCTGCTGCTGGTGTCCAGAAAAGCCTCTCTTGTTCTTGCCCTTATCACTGCTCTGGCCTACCTTGGCCTTCCCCTCCTTGTCCTTCTGGAACATAGAGGTCTCAATCTCCTGGGAAGTGGCAGCCTCAGCTACCTCCCTAACTGAATAAAATCTCCTCGACACGAGGTATCGTCGGAGATTTGGGCGGAACCCAGCCAAAAACATCTGAGCCTGACGCTCTCCGGTCTGCCACATGCCCGTGAAATGCAATAGCTCCATGAATCTGCTCTCAAAATCTGCCACGGTCATGTCTCCCTGAGTCAACCGGGATAACTCGAGCTCCTTCCCAGTCCGTGCTGAGGAAGAGATATACTGCCCATCAAAGAAGTAGGTGAAATCCTCCCATGTGAGGGTCATCCTCTGCTCTGGAGTAAACTGTAGCCGGTACCACCTCCCGGCATCTCCCTTCAGGCTATACGATGCTAATCTCTGCTTCTGCACCGGGTCCACACTGAGTATATCGAGGATGTTGCTCACATCCTCCTTCCACTTATGGGCAGCTAGAGGGTCTGGTGACCCCTGAAACTCCGGTGCCCTCATCTTCTGATACCTCTCTACCATACGAAGCCAAGTCTCCTGCTCTGTGGCTCTGTCAGGTACTGCCAGTGGAATAGCTGCAGGCGCTACCTCTGGGTCTCTCTCTCTGATCGGGACGGCCGGTATCCCCTGCTGCTGAGCTACTGGTGGTGGTGGTGTCCGTGGTGCAATGTGGGTCGTCACCATCTCCTCGATAGCTGTCATCCGAGCAATAAGAGGGGCCATGAGGTCCACCAGATACTGAGGAGCCTGCTGCGGCTCTGGTGGTGCCTGCTCCTGCTCGGGCTGAGCTGACTGCTGCTCAGGTGGAGTCTGTTGTGACTCTGCCTGGCTAGCTCTCCTGGTACGGGGCCTACCTCGTCCTGCCATCTCTCTCCTGATGGTAAGAAAAACAAAAGTCCATAAGTCAAACTAGACTTTTATAAATAGCGTATCATAATACAATTTTTCACAACATATAGTATTCACACTAATACTTTGAATTTATGCAAAATTGTTGTCATAAAAAAAAATATCCTCAATTTTAAGATATACGCATATATCGTCCTCACTCATACTAGGAAATCCTCTCGGACTCTATACATGAATCCTAGGAAACTCTATCCTAGCTCCACGACTCGACACAGGATGATCCTAAGGATACTGGAACTAGAGCTCTGATACCAACTGTGACGCCCCTGGGTTCACGCACGGCTGCAGTCCGAGGTGAAACCATGGATGTCAAACCTGCCATGCACCACACCGTGC
>BQKN01048663.1:0-10527 GCA_022839385.1 Asparagus kiusianus | reverse complement strand
AACCTGACCTACTATGAAAATAAAAGATTTGTTTTCGTTTATAGTGTACAGAATTTAACTCAGCTTGTTATCTTTTCTTTCGTTTGAAATTTGAATCATCTGGACAATTAGCTTTTGGTCTTAACTCTCAAATACTTTGATGGTAGACATAAAAGACCTTTCTTTCAAGATCAAGGGAACCTTATGTTACATTCATCCAGACATGTTCCATTTTACCTTCGAAAAATAAAACAAATACCAAATTTAGACAACCTCAAGTGAAACAACAATTGCAATTAACTGAATATAACATTTTAAGTAATCAAAGGCCATGTCACCTGAGATAAAACAACCAACCAAATGAACCGATTTGTCTCTAAATTCTAAAACAACTACAACATTTTACAATCAAGCCGGATTAACACTTAAAATAAGACACCCTAAAAGAATACAACCTGTTAACCATAATAATCAAGCTGGATTCTAGTCATCTCAATCATTTTTTATCCCTTCTATTCCCTAGCTATTATCAGAAAAATAATAATACCTCAAGACAACACGGAAAACCTAAATAGAGATGGGAAAGGATAATAAGAACACTTACCCCATGGAAATTCCTTGTTACGAATGTGCAAATACGGGTAAGCCTGCCAAAGGGGGGCGAAAAGATTAGTTTTTTTTAATCAAAATCAGCATCACAAACAAACAAAAAATTGTTTTTAAAAGTTGCAATTGCAGAGAAAAAATTACCGGAGGATCTTCATGGTGAGGGTGGCCCTTGGAAAGATTATAGATCGAAAGGATCGTGCAAGTCACGATTCCAGCATACGTTATCTTCTCCCATTTCGCAGTCTCATCTAATCAAATGACGCAAAACAAAAATAGTCAATATAAAGATCTGAATCAGAGAAAAAGAAACCCTAACCCTAGCCCTCATTTCTAAAATTGGAAGATCCAAACGAAAGGGGGAAGAAAATTTACAAGCGTCGTCGTGATGAGAAGAAGCGGAGAAGTTCTTTTTGTTGGAAAGGAGGGACTTTGAGCCGGTGTTTGATCCCCGGCGAAGGAATCGGAGGCCTGATCTTGCCATTGAAGCCGCCATTACTTACCTCTGTGATTTCGCGTCGGTCGATCGAGGGGACGGATAGGAGCTTTGTTATGTCGACCTCGTCCTATTATTAGGTGTTTTATAGGACAAATTTTTAAAACAGCCCTCATCTTTATTGGGCAAAATCGACCGTTTTATAAATTAATTAGCAAAACCGACCGAAAAAGATCGGTTTTGCAATTTTTGCAGCTGCATGGGACCAGTAGTCCCGTGCAGTCCGCCTACCCCATTTCTTTCGTTCTTTCTTTCTTTCAAGCTGTCGTTCTCTTCTCGTGACCACTCTCCCCCGAAAAAAAAAACCCTAACCTCGTCGCCCCCCCCCCCCCCCGCCGACCACCGCAGTTGCCGCCGACCCCGCCGCCGATCTCGTGACCGCGCCTTCGACCCCCTCGTAACCGAGCCTTCGACCCCCCCTCCCAAAAACCCTAGCCTGTTGACTTCGACCCCCGCCATTTGCAGTCGCCGCCTACCCCTAGCCCTCCGACCTCGTCGCGCTGCCGACACTATCGACCCCCGCCATTTGCAGTCGCCGCTCAGGTGTGTTTTTTTTTTAATTTTGCGTTGTCATTTTGGATATTCATCAAATTTTGTTAGAATTGGGTGAATAATGTGTGATTTGGGAGTTAGAGTTTACTTTAGCAATTATTTACATATGAGAGGGTTTAGCAATTATTTACATATGAGAGAGTTTAGTAATTATTTTTTAGAGGGATATTCATCAAATTTTGCTAGAATTGGGGGAATAATGTTTTGGCTGTTAATTTGATGTTGATTTATTCAGATATTAATAGATTATTTGCATATGATGACTGTGTATTTTCAGTTTCGATGACGAACTCCATACCCATTATTTGTTTCTTTAATGGGAGCCTCGGTGTCGGAGTGAATAATTTGCCTATGTATGATGGAGGTTCTCGAAAAATGTTCATGCTATCTAAGTCGTGTAATTTTGATAGAATGACTAGGGAAATACACAGAGTTACTAAAATTAAGAAAGAAGAATATACAATTAGGGTGTTCTTCAACTGTCCGATAAATGAGAGTAGAACTATTGCCGTGGAGATTACCGAAGATGAGGAATTGAATGACATGAAACAATTAGTCGAGAAGCAAACGTCAATTGAGTTGTTTATTGAGAAGTATCCGATTCAGGAATTTGCCCAAGTTTCACGACCTCAAGGAGAGTTTTCTCGGATGCTTGACTTAGACAACGAGTCGATTGGTTTTATGACATCTCCAAGTCAAGAGCCATGGTCTCAACCACAACATTTAAGTGAGTATTCTATCGGTGGGACGTCAACTAATATATTTAACGACGCTTCAGGTCATGTTACGGGTTACCCACCAGTCGGAGCAATTATAGAAGATGAAGCAGATGATGATTCAGATCATATTGAAGAAGATGGCGTGCAAATTGATAGCATGCATGTGGCAGCTGGAATCGATGACGACGCCCGTTGGATGGAGCAATTTAACGTTAACAATGATTATGTGGAAGCTGAAGATCCGTTGCCCGACGAGTTTCATAATGAGGATTGGATAAATACTTCTCAAGCTGGATTTGTTGATGTTGGTCCAAATTTACAACGACCCGAGGACTTCACTTTTAAAAAAGGGGATCTATTCGAGAGCAAGGAGGCACTGATCTTTGCAATCCGAGAATGGTCCATCAAGAATCGGGTCAAATTCAAGCCAGTAAAAACTAATGCAACAAACTACAATGTGAAATGCTTCTTTAACGATAAGAATGAAGTAGAGAACGCAAATGAGCAAGATGAGAGAAATAAAAAATGTCCTTGGTTGCTAAATGCCGCCGTGAGAAAATCATCAAATGGGCAATTTGTAATATGTAGATATTGCGGACTTCATACATGTTGCAACCCGTCGGTGGATGTCGATGATTATTCTGCATCTTCTTCTTATATATGTAAGCTAATTATGCCTGAAGTTAGAGCTGAACTTGATCTGAATGCAGGTCAGATATTTCAGAGGGTATATGACATGCGGGGGATTAAGATATCTAAATATAAGGCATATGATGCAAGGAGGAAAGCGTTGTCTAAAATTTTTGGAGATTGGGAAAAATCATATGAATTACTTCCACAGTATCTTGAAGCTATCAAACGAAATAATCCGGGTACTGAATACGAAATATTATCCGAAGAGATTGCACCGGGTATGGAGAGATTCACTCGCGTGTTTTGGGCATTTGGTCCTGCTATTAAGGGCTTCACTTTTTGTCGTCCGTTATTGAGCATTGATGGTACACATTTATATGGAAAGTACAAAGGCGTGCTTCTTGTAGCGACCGGTGTAGATGCAAATGGCGGGTTATTTCCTCTAGCATTTGCAGTCGTGGAGGTGGAGGATACGTCTAGTTGGAAGTGGTTTTTTGAACTTATATACAAGTGGATTCCAAGTGTCCGTGCGCCAAGAATAATTACCTTTATTTCGGATAGGATGAAAGGAATTATAAGGGCGTTACATGAGGGTTTTAGTGCACCACATCACCATCGATACTGTTTAAGGCATATAAGAGATAATTTCAAGAAAAAACACGGTGAGATTAATTTGCAAAATCTTTTGTGGCAAGCCGGGTGTGCAACCGACACATTAGTGTACGAACATTGCAGGGAGAAAATCAAGTCTTTGTCATTAGATGCACATAATTGTATTGAAAATAACTTGAAGCCCCAATTCGAGCATCGGTGGGCATTATGTAAGGATGAGGGTGTGCGGTTTTGCATGATGACGACTAATTGCTCCGAGAGCTTTAACGGCGTTCTTAAAGGAGCACGAGCTATGCCAATACAATCTTTGGTTGCGAGAACATTCTATAGACTAAACGCATACTTCAACAAAAGACGTGGTGATGGCATAGACTGGACAACACGTGACACACCAAAAAATGAGTCCATTTTGCATAGAAGAATTGAGGCAGCAAGATCATGTCAAATTACCGTATTCAACGACAATGAATGGCAGGTACAGGATTGTGACGGTATCTACACCGTTAAACTATTTGATGTTGATTGCACTTGCACATGTAACATACCACAACTCCAAAAAATACCCTGTGCACATGTGCTTGCGGCTTCTTCTAATCAGCCGGGAGGTGCTAGAATTCCCAGAAATCGGTATTGCTCGCCTTGGTATTCAACAGCTCACTATCAAAAGACATATAGTGAGAGTTTTCATCCACCTGATGATAGTCGGTATTGGCCTGAATATAATGGACCACGTATAATTCCACCTCAGTACCGGAGACAAGCAGGTCGACCACGATCTGTGCGAATTAGGGGAACCATGGATCAAGGGCGAGAAGGAGTGGTCAAGCATAAAAAATGTAGTCTTTGCAAACAACCGGGACATACTTGACCTCGTTGTCCATCTAGACACAATAGATAGCAACTAATTGGTAATTTATATCATTTTTATATTTGTATATACTTTAATAAAGAAACTAAATTACTATATGATTGATTATTGACATGTGTATAATTGTATGTGCAGGTTTGTACACCATGGATCCTGGGCCGGATAGTGATGAGGTCTTATATGACCAGGCTCAGCATCGTTCACATATTATATCCTGTACAGAGGTAATTCAGTTACTTTATAATTGCAGTATTTGCATTTACATAATATTGCATTCTTATACTATCATTTGTTGTACAGAGAGGACGGAGTATCGTTATGGTTGATCATAGCCTCAGTCATAGCCGTTGGCGGTTAGAGGATGAGCGTATCATATCAGCTGTGGCACGGGCCGGCTTCTTGACTTGTTCAAAGCTTCGTTGGATAAAGCTCGATTGGCCCCTACTGACCGCTTTGATGGATAGATGGAGACCTGAGACCAATACTTTCCACTTCCGGATGGGCGAGGCTACCATTACTCTACAAGATGTAGCCGTGATACTCGGTCTCCGTATAGATGGTCCGTGCATTACCGGCACTGATAGTGTTGTATGGCAGACAAGATGTGAACAGTTGTTAGGTGTAGCTCCACAGTCAATGCCACGAGGAAATATTAAGTTGAAGTGGTTGAGAGAGACCTTCTCAGTACCGTTGCCTGGTGATGCCCCACAAATTTTGGTTGACCAACATGCACGTGCATACATTATGCACATGATTGGTACTATATTATTTCCAGATTCAAGTAAAGATAAAGTGCATGCGAGGTATGTGTATTTATAATATGAATCTGTATTTCATTGAATTAGCTTATTTTGATAAATTGGAATATTGTGAATATGCTAGGTGGTTACCACTCCTCGAGGACTTGGACATATGTGGTACAAAATCGTGGGGTAGTGCCGTTTTAGCGTACTTATATAGAGAGATGTCAAAAGTGGCACTTATGCAAAACAGTGAGCTTAAAGGGTGTTTAAGCTTATTGCAAGTATGGGCATGGGAGAGACTTCATTTGAAGCCGAGACTATGCACGCATTTACAATTAGATGGACAAATTCTATTGGGATGCAGGTATTGTATTTTTTATGTAGCGAATATAACTGTAGTTATCATTGTGGTACTAAATGTATGACAAACATTTTTTGTAGATGGAATGTCGAAAAATGCTATGACGAGACCCCGGCTAGACAGTTGGATTTCTACCGGAATGAACTTGACCGTATGAAGATTTTTCAGGTAATTCTCACCAAAAAACATGCGCTTTTTCTTCTACATACTGAAAACCCAATTCTGATATGCAACTGTATTAAATTATTGTAGATGGAATGGGAGCCCTACACCCAATTTCTACCTCAGCTACCCCCAATATGCACAGAATACCAAGTTGTATGGAGAGCTAGAGTTCCTCTTATATGTTTGAAGATAGTAGAAATGCATGTACCGGATCGCGTGCTTCGACAATTTGGTCGTGCACAACATGTTCCGCAGTTTGTTGAAAAGATAGAGAGGAAGGCAAAGAAAGGGGGCCAACAAATAAACTGGATGATCGTGCATCAAGCTTTTATACACAGATAGAATGATAGGCATTTTTGTATTGTCAACCAAATTGAACCAACTCCTCAGGAATCAGACTACTACACTTGGTATTGGGGCATAACCCGAAGATGGATACTTCATTCGACCACAATACCGGTTGAGTCACAAAGAGGATATGTGCCCCGGGGTATAGATGAGAGAGAATTAGTAAGTATTTTCATAATTTGATTTAAGTCCATTTTTATTGGTACTTTATGTGTTGAAAAATTTGCAGGTATCAGCAATAGATGACGTTCAAACTCTTGCAAATCGTGGCTTAGAATTGGCTCGAGCAGGTACGATAAAATTAAATCTCAAATTTGCATTCTGTAATATCAAATTTAATATGAAATTTTGTTTTTGAACTATCTATCGCAGATAGAAATCCCGAAGCACATGAACATCTATCAATATATCGGGCTATAATGCAGAGGCTTCAACAAGCCTTACACCGAACTCACGAAGATCGTCATGATGGACGGGAGGTAACGCCATTCATATATACACGACAACAGCGACAAAGTCGAGGACGACGCAGAAATGACGATGAAGCTGGACCTTCCCAACGTGTCGACGATGGAGCTGGACCGTCACAACCACAAACGCAACCGGATCACGAACTCGTCGAAGGGCGGTATGGAGGACGACAAAGACAAAGGAGGAGGAGGAGAGTTCTTGGATGTATGTAAACTACAGGTTATATACATTACAAAACTATTTAGGGATGTGATTTTTGGATTTGTAGTCGATAATATCGTGTGATATGTTTGATTTCTAAGTGGGTTTGTGGTGTTTTTGTGGTGTTATTATGTTCGATTTGTTAGTGGGAGTTTGTGGTGTGATGTGATTTGTTTGATTTGAAATGAGTATGTGGTGAAATCAATATGTAATTTGTTAGTGGGAGTTTGTGTGGATGTATGCACAGGGAGTACATGAAATACAGTGGTGAAATGAGTATGTGACTTGATAGAGGAAGTTTGTGTTGATGTATGCCTAAGAACTATACTTGAAATGCAGACAAAATGTGCACAAAAATGTGCACAGCAAGTGCACGGGACTGCTAGTCCCATGCACTTGGGTATTCAGCAGCGGGTGACCTCTCTGCTTAAAAGTCGGGACTAGCAGTCCCCACTTTTAAGCAGAGAGGGCAACAGCACCCAAGTGCACGGGACTGCTAGTCCCGTGCACTTGGGTATTCAGCAGTAGCGGGTGCCCTCTGCTTAAAAGTCGGGACTAGCAGTCCCGACTTTTAAACAGAGAGGGCAGCTGTAGCTGAACACCAAGTGCACGGGACTAGCAGTCCCGTGCATTTCGTTGGCAAACGAAATGCACGGGACTGCTAGTCCCGTGCACTTCGTAAAAGACCATCGCCTGCAAAACCGACCTTTTTCTTCTGAAAAGGGTCGGTTTTGCTAATAAATTTCAGTTTAGGTCGATTTTGCCTATTAAATTTAAAAAATGGTTGGTTTTAAAAATTTCTCCGTGTTTTATATGTTAGTTCAATATTATAACTTAATCCCTGAAAACTCTAAACTTTATATTAGAACTCCGGCATCTCATAAATTATTGCAAAGTAAACCCTTTAGTCAGCTACTCTTGATTTGGAGGAACGTTTTTTCTAAATTGAAAATTTTTATGGAATGTAAGTATACTCTTATGTTAAGTTTATATTTATTTATCTATATATTAAAACTATTGGGGTTAGTACTGCAACTTAGCACTATTCATTCTACAATACATCCCAATAGCTTATTGTTAAAAGAGACAATAAGTAATTTTTATTTACAAACTCAATGTTCAAGTCAATTTGCTTAAAAGTCCGCCACTTCAAAAATCAATCTCAAGTACATAATGCTCCGCGAGTTGGAAACTTTTCTCAGCTCTACAATATCAGTTTTATGTAGTTAAAAATAATAATAAATAAATAAGATTTTTATCTATAAATCCAATAAGCTGGCCCAATTTACTTTTAAGCCCACCCACTTGAAAAATTAATCATAAACCTAAAATACTCCATCAACTTCAATAATATAATATAATAATATAACGGAGGACCATATAAAGAGTTTTTTTCTATAAGCCCAAAATTTTCCTAATTTATTTTTAAATTCACTCACTTGATATTCAGTTTTTGACCTAAAATACTCTAATTAGTTACTTTTAAACTTAATTTATATTTCATAAATTTGTTATATATATTTCATAAATTTGTTATATCATAAGTCGCAACTGGAGTCAGGTTATTTAGATATAAATCGTATCCTTGTTTATTTTCAAACATACCATTTCAAGAATTTTTTTTGTCATAAATCTAAAGTATTAGATCTATTTATTTCTAAACTACACACCTCGAAAATCACTCTTAGAAACTACACCAACCTGTTATTAAACTCAATTTGTGATGGTTTGTACATATGGTTTAAGTTGTTATATTCCACTTTGACTTTCTATATTTCTTTTCTGTGAATCTAGGTATATAGTGTTTTAGACCAAATGCTTAAGCATTATTTTAGGGTTTTTTCACATCGTTGCGATGTCGCAAATGGTAGATCGGTTTTTTCCTATAAGTTAAAGGTTTTAAGCTCATTTATTTTTAAATTCACCCACTTCGCAAAGATTTGTTTTCCCTAAATTAAAAGTGCTATAGCAGTATTCTATACATGTAAGTTGTTATATTTCATTTTAACATGTAAATTTTTATTCTAAGTGGTTAGGTTAGGGATTCTATCAGAACACCTTATCCAATATGGTAATCTATCCTACTTATGGGTGGTTAAATTATTAGTTTGTGAATTATAGTTATTCTATTAATGATGTAAACCACCCCACTTTTATATGAGTGGTTTCCATAGAAATCCTATTGTTTTGACACACTATGTATTTTATAAATCAAATACTTAACAGTGTTACATTTTTCCATACTAATGAGGTGGCATTGAAAATATTTTTTATCAAAAATTGAGCTCATTGCCTTTTAAACTTACTCTCTTCCTAAAATGTATACACACATATTCATAGTTATTTTTTCTAAATGGTTAGGTGTACTATGTAACCAGATATCTTAACCATTAATGTTTTAGTTTTTTTCATGTTAATGTCATAGCATAGAGTTGTAGATGTTTTTTTTTTGCCTCATTTATTTTTAAACTCACTCACTTTTTAAAAAAATTATCTTTAAACTGAAAGTTTTACCTCCATTTACTTTTAGACATACACACATTCTAGATCACCTTGGATCTAACATACTTGAAATAATTAATTTTAAACTATTGTATGTTTATTTTTGTATCATTGCAAGATGATATATTTTGCTTTAATTTGCTATTTTATTCAAAATATTGGATGTACAATATATTTTTAGGCTAAATACTTAAATTATATTATTGATTGTTTTCACACAGATGCTGTGACAACGCGTGGGTCAATTTTGCTCGCATATATTAAAGTTATTGAGGTTAGTACTACTACTGTGAAAATGAATAGTAGCTTTTCTATTATTAAACTTCTTGTGAGAAAATTTTTAACCTAAGGGTATCTTAGTTGGTTAAAGCCTACAGAAGCAACCCAAGGATTGTAGGTTCAAATCTCTGTCCCCCGCCCCCATTAAGGTTATTATATATTTATATATACACTAAAGCTATTATACATTAAAGTTAAAAGGTGTAAACTTTAGAATTACCAAAGTGTAAATAATCTTTTTTTTTAGCAAGATGAGTTTAAGAGAGAAATCATAATTAAGAGTTATTTCCATCATTAATGGACCAAATTGTAAGACCCTTACAATTGAGAGACTAATAAGAAATTATTGAGATTTGAGGGACTAATATGGAATTATTGAAGTTATGAGGGACTAATTTTTGAAAACATTTCTTTGTAAATCAAATGAGCCTTTATTTTATTTACTCCATACTAATTTGTGTTAGTAATGCCCACAAAGTCATTAGTTTTGTACGAATACTTAGCTAATATTTTTTTCTAAATAAAAATGAGCTTTTCTTTTTTTGGCTTTCTCCACACTAATACACTTAAAATATTATTTTATTGGCTTTATCTACAACACAGCTTCCAAAGCATTAGAATTATCCTAATGCTTAAATCATTATTTTTAAAAACTTCCCGTAGTAATGTTGGCCTCTTTGTTTAGATGATGTTTAACAAACAATTTACCACTAATGTTGTTTGTCTAGTGTTTGTGTATTTCTATTTATTGTAGACAAACAACGAGTTGGAGGATGGATGTAATCAAGCATTCACGATCATATCCAATGGAGGTTGGCGGATAGTGGTTAAAGCTTTACAATTCAAGTTAAAGATTCAAGTTCAAGCTTCATTCGCAAGTTTACCAAGTTGAGCTTCATCGAAGATCTAGATAGCTTGGGTAATTTAGTTTAGGTTTTTATATTATGTGTGTTAGTACTTTAAGCTCAATATCATATACACACATACACATT
>BQKN01048654.1:0-16258 GCA_022839385.1 Asparagus kiusianus | reverse complement strand
CCTTTTTAAATGTGAAGTCATCGTCTTGTGTGTCATCATTTGGAATTACATCAAGAGGAATATTTTCCATTCTAGATGCATCCATCTGTTCATATCCTTAAAACTCGTTAGCCAGAGGATCCTTTTAACACAATGTAGTTGCTGTTAGAACAAGATCGATCATTCCATCACGAGTCCATGTCATTCAGATCTTCCACTATTACACGTTAGATGCTATTAATTTGTAAGTCCTCTTCTTCACCATCATCCTTAGGATATCACTTATATCCTCCTCTTCTATCACTGCCCTAGTGGAAGTCCTCATATCTTGATGGAAATTATTATCATTGAGGGCACTTGATGTCCCTCCAAGCAAAGGCCAGCTCAAGTGTTGTAATTGGGTCCAATCCATATCCCATTAAGGAGAAATAAAATCGACGAACTCAACTTCAAGGTCCAACATACATGAATACACCTCGTCATGATTCAAAATGTGGCCTGAATTCCCCTAAATCTTCTCAAGAAACAATTCCACCAAATGTTGCTTCTCCGTCAATTGAAACGTGAACTTTATGTCGTTATAATTTGAGATTTGAATAACGATGGTTCTGCTATCCATTACAAGTCAATTGCAAAACATGTTGATTTGATGCTTACTAGGATTGATCAATATTAGTCAGTATAATTCATTAATAATCTATCAAAAGAACATGATATGCTAATCACCAATAGTTTCCTCACCCTTCCTTCGTATACGGGCATACTATTATGATCATAGCTAATTTTCCCATTATATAAACAAACAAGAAAGACCAAATTGCTCATAGTTAATTCTGAGAAATAAAAAAAATCCATCATCAACTAATATTACATGAATATACTCTAAATACTATATACAACCATGTTGGAGATCTCGTGCTTAATCTACATGCTAAATATGCACCAGAAGACTGTATGTATAATAATACTAAGCATGTAGAGATCATGAAATACAAAATAGGACCATCCTAATTAAATATAACATGATCCCACTTTCAAGACATGCACGACAACGTCAACATCAGAACCAAGCTCGCTGTAGGGCTCGGGCTTTGGTCTCGTTAGACGGTTTTCATTATCGACCGAAAGTTGACCACCTCGAGACCAATAAGTCTATTGAGGGTCGGATGGTTGAGGAATCTTAAAATAATGGACCTCATCCCCACACCCGAGTAGGCTCAGAGAATGAACCTCATCCATAGAGTGAGGTTCAACCAATTTAGCAAGTTGTTCACACTGAGGTTCATCAAGAGAACGAACCTCAAGTTAAGAATCGACCGAGAAGGCGGATGTGCCAGGCTCGTCCTATCAACGAACTTCGCCATAAATATATGACTAACAAAGTTTATTCAGTTACCTAAGTTCATCAACCTCTATTATTTAGAGGGTCTCGCTTGGGTAAGGCTAAGTTGACGGAGACAACTGGGGGTAGTCCTACCGTTGACCTCTGTGATTATTTCACATGCAAACATAGCATGAATCAGATGCAATCTCATTACTACTATGAAAAGCTTATCTCTGCAGTGCTTTTCCAATGCCTGTGAGGAGTCAATACATAAGTCTTCAGTTTTCGAACGATTGAATGAGCCATCGACGATCTCGTCATCCAGAAGAAGGCGCTTTCGTCCCAAGAAACAAGCACCTAAGAATCTCCATGTTGAAGTGACGATTAATATGGTTGGCAAAGGCAAGAACAAAGTCTTAGTTGATTCTTCTGAATCTTCTAATCCTGAGTACTCTCCAGAATTAGGTGAAATGCTTGTTGATGGACAGGGAGTGTATCGGCACACTCGTACTCATACTGGTGTGGTGATCCCACTAGACTACTAAAGATCAGGCATTACAGACGACGCTGATGAAGAGCCTGAAAACTCAGCCATCGCAACCTCTCAACCTTCTAGTACCGATGAAAGTGAGCAGGCGAGTGCTCACATGGCTAAAAATGAAGAAGACATGGCACGAAGAATAGAAGAGCAACAATCAACTATTCTCTAACAACAAGAATCTATCAGAGACTTGGAAGCTATAGTAGAGAGACTCCTCGGGGAGAAAGATCAGATAAAGAAGAAAGTCCTTCCCTAACCCTCAGGATCAAGACGTAGGCGACCTTCACCCACCGATGAAGAAAATAGTTGTCAAAATCAAGATGGCAATGATGAAGAAGACGAGGAGGAAAAGATTCTGCATATTCATTCTGAATCGTCCGAAGCCGAATCCAATCCTCGTACGAAAGTACGAGATCAAAAATTGGATGATTTTCAGAAGCAACTTGACGCATTGAAGATCCAAGAAAACTTTAAAGACCTGTGGGTAGCTAGACCCTATCCAGTTGAATGGGATACCGTCCCATATCCCTCAAAATTCAAGCCACTCAATCTAGTGCAATTTGATGGTAATGGCTCTCCTACCCAACACATTTACTATTTTTAGGCACAGACTAGACACATAATAGGGAATGACCCTATCATGACTCGATTATTCATTAGTACCCTAAAAGGGGTTGCTTTTAAATGATTTTGCAGACTAGAGCCTGGGTCTATTAAATGTTAGAGGGATCTAGAAAAGCTTTTCCTAGCCATGTTCTTTGATGATGACACCAAAGTGTCTATAGCCACTATTGGTAGAGAAGCAAAAAAAGATAGAGTCCGTCCGTTACTTTACCAAAAGATTTATAAATTGATCGTTGCACTCATGCGATCAAGTCTCGGAAGCTACCCTTGTAGAGATGTGCCGAAACAAACTTTCTATCAACATATTGTCGAATATGGGCGCAGTTGAAGCTCGTCCGTGGAAGGATTTGGTTTAGCATGGAGAGTAGGTTGATAATATGCTCAAGAGGATAGATGTTGAAGAACCTCAGGAGTCTCACCCTAAAAAAGGTGAAAATAAAGGCAACTTTAACTCTCTGAAACAATCAAAAGGGAAAGATAATTTGGCTGTGGATACTAACCCGTCCCCTAAATCTTTACAAAGCAGAAAGGCAATTCTTCTGATAATCATTTTCAGAAGAAATATGGTTTTAAAGATGAGCACATCGTCCCGATCCTCAAGTCTATGATAAAGACAAAAAAGATCAACCTCCCCGATTTGAGACGTCCTGAAGAAGTGCCAAGGACAGATGATCCTAACTATTGCATGTACCACAGGATGGTACATCACCCAACCAATGCATGCTATATCCTGAAGGATAAGATCCAGGCCTTGCTGGATGCAGGTGTTATGTCCCTTCAGGCGGATCAAAAGAAGGTGTCAGCAAACATGATCTCGTTGTAGTTTGGAGACTTTGCGGAAGTTCAAGTTCAGGACGGTGTGAAACCAATTCCTCAAATCGAGACTGGGGTCATGAACCTCGGTCCTCATCAGCAGAAGGAGAAGGGTATAGTTCCTTATACCACTCCCGAAGGTGAAGTCATGTGGATTCATCCTGACCTACTAATGGATGGGCAATGGACATCAGTAGGCTCAAAGAAATTCAAATCCAACCAAAAGTCATGCAATGCTGTGTCTGTCATTCCTGATGAGGAAGTTGAAACTACATTCCTCAGCAGTTCTGAAGACAAGCGGACAACGTTCACCACGTAACTTGTGTAGACATCAGGAACCCGTAGAGGAAAATAGTATTTAAAGAAGTACCCTGAAACAACAGTTGCATCGCTAAGACCGGGGAAGGAGGTGGCGGATAAAGTACAAGCGCCTCCCAATGATCCTAATGTGAGGGAACTTCGTTACAATAAGGCACTCAGGAAGGATGTTCTAGAGAGTTTGAAGGGTCCTTTCCAATTTGATGTGTTGGCTCAATTAGCCAACATCCCAGCAAGGATTACCTTATTTGAGCTCTTACACTTATCATGATCGACAAGAGAAGCCCTCTGTGAAGCATTGACGAATAATAAGACTTTTCTTGCTCACACTCCACCAAACCCGATAGAGGAAACATTAGAGGCTTGCCTTCAATGTCATTAAATCTTTCAAGAACGAATGCCATGCATTACTTTTCTCCGGAGGATATGCATGTGAAAAATCCGAAGCATGATAGACCCTTATACTTCACAGGGTATATCGGTTCTATTCGGGTAGATCGAATTCAGGTCGACCCTTATTTTGCATTGAGCATCATACCTTTGAGGTTCACTCGCCATCTTAGGGTCCCACTTCATCGATGGTCAACTACGAGAACCACTATTTTTCGCTTCAATGTTTCCAGCACTCGTCCTGTTGTTGAAAAATCTGAAGTATGATAGACCCTTATACTTCACAGGGTATATCGGTTCTATTCGGGTAGATGGAATTCAGGTCTGTAGGTGTCTAAAAATGCTTATAGGTGTCCGTACATCGCTCGAGACGGAGAAAAGACAACGAATGTCGTTATCCAAGTCTAAGATGATTATCTATCGTCGACAAGTGCATGAAGCGAAGCGACGAACCAAGTGGCCCGCACATGTCAACCAGCTCACGCGCGTCGGTCAACACGCGCGCGTCAATCAGCTCATGCACGTCGGTCAACACGCGCGTGTCAATCAGCTCGTGCGCGTCGATCAACACGCGCGCATCAATCAGCTCACGTTGTCCTCCGGGAAGATTCGGGTTTTTGCCCTTTTTCTGCCAGAAGCTGGGCTAACATATCCTTCATTTGAAGAAGGGTCTCTTGTTGCGCTTGGAGTATGACGTGATGTTCGTCTACCCTTTTGGCTATATCCTCGGGATTCGCTGCCATGTAGGCAGAAACTTCTCGTACTCCGACAGAACTTGAAGATTGAGATTCGGCTATTGCCGAATGTTCATCACTTGTTGTAATCCCTTTGGCTAACTTTTGATAGTCAACCGGACGAATAGCTCCTGTCCGAGTCCGAGTATTCCGATATACTCCTTCGAATTGGTCGCAAATTTCCCTAACAGTTGGGGAATGACTTCTTTGCGACTCGTCAGAATCAGAATGTGAAGCTCTTCCTCTTCCAATCATGTTGATGGTGACCTCAGGATATTCAATTTCAGAGGCCTTCTTCTGTCGTCGTTGTCGTTTGGGAGGCCTAACGACACTCGTTAATCTGTTGAACACTGACTGTCTAGGCGTAGGTGAACAACAACTGCATTCAGATAGGACAGCGGAAATGAGCCGTTCACACTGACAAGAATGGGCCACTTGCTGTGTTGGGCTTCCTCTTGATAGTAGTTCCCGCAAGTCGGAGACCTGGGAACGGTTTTGTGAAGGTGGAGATGGAACCCCCTGCCTTTGAATGGGTTGGACATGAACATTAAATCCATGCCGCCCTTTTTGAACCTGACGGACCGTGTCATGTTCTTGAAGCGAAGCATGAAGGTCGCGCTTTGGTTTATAAACACGAGGTCGAGGCCTGTGTTTTACTGATGGAACAGATCCTTGTGGATCTTGTCCTGATTGAACGCACACTTGTGGTGTGCGTTTTGATGTTGAAACAGACCCCTGAGGGTCGTTCTTTGTTTGAACGCACACTTGTGATGTGCGTTTGGTTGATGACCCAGACCCCTGAGGGTCAGGTTTTGTTTGAACGCACCCTTGAGGTGTGCGTTTAGATGTTTGAACAGACTCCTGGGGGTCCTGTTTTGACTGAACGCACAGTTGTGGTGTGCGTTGGGATGGTTGAACGTGCCTTTGGGGGTCACGTTTTGGGACGCACTCCTGAGGTGTGCGTCTGGGTTGAACAACGCGCCATTGAGGGTCGCGTTTGAGCTGGATAACCCGAGGCTCATAGTCGGGTTCGTTGCCACGAAGTGTGCGTTCTAGAGGAGAAACGCAGGGTTCGGGCAAATTTTCAGAAACGCAGTTCTTGCGTTGGGCCGAAGTTCGGCTATTCCGCAGATATGCTCGCCGCATGGATCTTCTCCTCCGTCGAGCGGCGTTTTTCTTTGCTTGTTTCAACGCCTTGGCCGCAGCGTCGTCGGCGTTGATTGGGCTTTCCTCCGACATAGGTCTCTTTTGACCTATTATGCGCCGTAATGATACGGGGGAGGAATCTTCAACTCGCAGAGCGAGTTTAAGGTCTTGGCCAAAAGAGAGGGCTCTCTTTGGCATCTCAGCAGCAGTGGTGACCTCCTTAGAGGTCTTGTGGGTATCACGCCTAGCTTTAGGGCTAAGCGACCCAGAGGAGAGAACCTCCTCGAACTTGGCTTGGTCGAACTCTACGACGAGAGTTTCGACGGTGGTCCCAGTGAGGTGAACGTCGGATTGCGCCACCACTTCCTCGTCAGAGAAGCTAGTCCCCAGCAGAGTCGCCATCTTTTGTTTGTTGGAAATTTGCAGTAAAAAGACAATGAAAGAAAATTTGACTTGTATTCTCTCAAAATCAATTACAATTTGGATTCCGATTACAAAAGAGAGGAGAATGAATTTGATTCTCCCCTTTGTTTAATTCTGGGTTCTTCTTGGTAGCGATGGAGTGCTTCCTTCGATTGATCGCGTCGAACTTGCTCTCCGTTGACGATCCGACCGTACTATCTCACTGGAACAATTGACTTGTTTGATGAATTCGGTTTAGAACTCTCGATGAGTATAAAGAACTCGGAACGAGTTGAGAACTCTGAAGAGAGTTGTTGAAAACCGAATAACTGGTTTGATATGATTAACTTACGTCGCAAGCTTAATCACAAACTCTTAAATGAGTTTCAGAACTCAGAGTGAGTTGAAACTCTGTATCAGAGTTGTTAGAACCGAAGATTCGGTTAATAGCCAAGTTGATTCTCCACTAATGGAGGGATTTTCTGAGATTTGATGATCTCCAAAAATCTCCCTCTTCGTGTTGTTGAACTGCCGAGATTTGTTGACTTTAGGCGGTTTTTGATGCCAGCTCTTTCAACCTTCTACGGTTTTATTGCTGAAACCGATCAACCAACCAAAAATCATCAACCAACCAACCCCTTACTCAGTTGAGTAAGTCGGTTATTTATAGAGAGATTAGGGCGTAACCAATCCCTCAATCTGCTCCTGAATAAGCGAAAATCCCTCAGAACGTGGGATAACGGTTTTAAAGCCGTTCGCCTGCGTGTTTGAACGAGTCATACGCCTGATCTGGCGTTATGGGCCTTAACTCTGCGTCTGAGGGTTGAGACGCAGAGTTAAACCTTTTGACAAAGGTTGAAAACGCACAGGCCGCATGCGTTCTAGAATTAGAAACGCACAGGTCATTTGTGCATTCAACTCTGCGTCAGGAATTTGGGACGCACAGTTGAGTTTGTTAAAGAACGCACATTAAGTATGCGTTTTGGTGATTTTAACTCTGCGTTGCAGAGTTAAGTATCTGCTGGCGAACGCACAGGATATGTGCGTTTGGAATTTGAGAAACGCAGGAATTAACTCTGCGTTTAAGAGAGGTTGTTGACTTGTAACCTCGTCTATTATGATATTGCAAAGGTCATTGCTTATTGATCTTTGCCTGTTATAAGATATGAGAGTCGTCAAATTGTAACTCTCACCATCGATTGTGAAGGCCATTAAATAGAATTTTCATCTGCTGTCGGAAGCGTCGTCAAATTGTAACTCCTTTCGATCTGTGTGAAAAGTCTTCTATTTGCAGCTTTCGATTGTCGGCGCGAAAGCTATTTGATTGTAGCTTTCATTATGAGAGCTAGTCGGGAATCAACATCCATAGTGTCTTTTAGACGAATATTTGCCCACAGCTCTCTACCAAGTAACTCACCAACTAAGTCCAACCTTTTATTTCTAAAATCATTACACTGCTCATCAGCATCTCTAATAGTTACTAATATAATATTAGTCATGCTGTTGTCGCAGCCATCAAGATCAATCATCTCAGAAATGAAGTCGTATTTGTGGCGATTGAGGAGTGGTGAATGCAGTGATTAGAAAGTCGTCTGATTGTGACTTCCATTGTCAAAGCTTGACAGGGATCAGCTATCCATTGTGATTTTTTAGACAGCCTACAGTGCCGTCGTGGGTCGGATTAGTCCGACCCGCACCAGCGCGAGTCAGATTTGACCCCGCGTACTGTTTCGACCCCTATTCAGTTTTTGACGGTTTTTCTTCAGATTTGTTCATTCCTGAGCATCCAAACTAATCTGATATCATCCCCAAATGTTGTTAATCAGTTATTAACTGAAGATAAGGACGAATCATTCATTCTTATCCAAAAACCTCCAACCGAAGCCTATAAATACTAGCTCGGGGGTTCATTTCAAGGGGCGGATTAATTATCAAGACGAGGAGGTGCTGCCAGATTGAGGATTCAAAGGAGCACGAATTTCAGCAAGGGCTAGCGAGATTCCGATGAATCCCGGCATAAAGAAGGAGCAATTCGAAGGATCTAAAGCCCGTTCCCGTCCGTTCCTCGAGATTAGGCTTTGTCTTAATCTTGAGAAGAGCTACTGATTTTGCTTGGTCGATTTCAGCGCTTCAAGCAAATACTTCCTTGGTGAAGTAGGAGCTCTGCTGAATTTTTAGCAACCGGATCTGATCAAAAGTGGTCCACCGATAAACCCAGGCACAAGCGAAGTCACTCACTCAAGCAGGAGATGATAAACGGATCTTGCGTTTATTTTCAAGAGAATTGTATCTTTTATTTTCATTGTATAAAGGTCTTATAAAAGAGCGATCTTTTTGAACTTATTGTAACGATCAAAGTTGTAATGGGTTATACAATGAAGAAAATAATTTTTGACGAAAACAAACTGGCGATCACAGTAGGAGCCAACGGTCTCGCTGCCGAGGCCGTCGTGTCGCAACCGATGATTAAGATCCCGGTTGAGGAAGTGGTCGAATACGAGTTCGACCAACAGAAGTATGAAGAATACCTCTCGTCCTCCTCCTCCAGATCCTCTGCTTCTTGTCAGCGTAGGAAGATCAACACCCCCGTTGCTGCAGTAGCTGCACCTTGCAACGTCTCTCCGGCCTCCAATGAGTCCGAATCTACAGATCTGAACTCCTCCTCAATCAAGGAGTTGAGTACAGAAGCACGCCCACTCTATCGAAGAGGGCACGTCAAAGGCGACGTCAACGCCTCGTGCGTCAGCTTGCTAAGGCTTTGGAGCTGATAGACGGGATCCGTTATGAGGCGGATCTAAAATTCAAGGAGTATCAAGCGACCCAACAGCGAGCAAATGCCCCCTCCTCCAAATCATTAACGAGTGAATGGATCCAAGTCAAAAGGATCCGTTCAACTCTAGAGGAGCGAATCCAGAAGTGCCGCGCACTTGCCCACGAGCGAATTCTTGTGCAAAAAGCACAAAAGATACAGAAGGACGTAGCCAAGAAACAACCAAGACTGTATAAAGTATGGAGGCTAAAGTCCAAGATGACAGTCGGAAAGATCGAAAAACGTGGGTCGCTCAAATCTGACCCTCCCGCTTGCGAGACAGTCAAATCCGACCCTCCCGCTCGCGAGACAGTCAAATACGATCCTCCCGCTCGTGAGACAGCCAGACCCGACCCTCCTGCTCGCGGGTCACCCACATCCGACCCGCCTGCTCGTGGGTCACCCAGATCCGACCCTCCAACCCGCGGGTCACTCAAATCTGACCCGTGCTAGGGTCAAGATAGAAGATGTTTTGCACCTATTTTCGTCGATCCCTTCGAGCTTCGCACCTCCGGTGGAGCACCGCGATAGCGTAGATTTGTCCCGATTTAAGATGAAGATCACAGATCGTCTTGGTTCTTCACACGTGGATCAAAGCAAAGCCCCGGTCAAAGAACGCTTGGGTCGGATGACTGAATCCCAAGCGATTACTCTAGCTGGGGCTGGGGGTCGCACACGGAAAACTTTTATAATTGACCGCCTCGGACGGCAAATTAAAGTCCAAGAGTCCGTCAAGAGTTCACGCTTACAAATGCGTGACTCTAAACGCGTGACTCTTGAGAACGCTAATAAAGCAGTAAACCCCCTGAAAGAAACATATTCATTTGATGATGACAACATTATACCTGGGGAGTCATGCTAACACACTATAGGTTGCTCTGGTCATTTGACCGACGAGTTGTACTATCGGGTTTGGGGTACGAACAAGTCTCGGAAGAGAAATACCCGGGAAACGGAGTCTCACTGCCCGTACACCAAGCTAATCAAGGCAGTATTATTAGTGTGTAGCTTCCCCAAGATGGCTCCGCAGAGGGTCTCGGTATTCAAGAGGATCTCCAACGGAGCGACTAAGTCCAAGCCAAAATGTTTCCGCGAGAAACAATCAGCCATTAAAGGTGACAAACTTCCGGAAGTCACAATAAATATGACTGATAAGGGAAAGTCGATTCGACCTTCTAGCTCTGATCCGCTTGTATCGCATCGTCTAACCCGGTTATGATCAGGAACTATTAGACAAAGGAATTATCAGAGAATACAGAGAGGGTTATCCTCGGATGATGAAGCATCGTATACTAACTCGGCAATCACTTTTGATAATACGGTATCCAGTCCGGGACAATCCCGCGAAGTGTTTATGATTAACACCAAGGAAGTAGCCGAAATGGTTGAGGATGCCTTGGCCAAGCAAAAAGAGAACTTTAAGTTCGAAATGGAAACTGCTATACGGCGGATGAGGGAAGAACACGACCAACAAATCCGAGCTTTGTCGAATCAACTTGGTGAATCCAGCCATCGCAACGTTGATGACCGAGTAAATAGCGATTCAGATGTGGATGAACACCTCAATGCTGATAACCCTCCCGTTGGCCAAAACGCTGGGGGTGACTCCACCAAAGATAACAATGCTGGGGGTGGTTCCACCGAAGATGATAATGCCGGGGGTTGTCGCGTTATTCCTCTTTCAAATCGTCTAAGGCCCGATACGAGCAAGGATGAGAAAATAAAAGATCTTGAGAGTAAAATCCACGCTCTAATGTCTGCTCGAGAGGTGAAAAAGATCGGCATTCCATATCCCTATCCAAGAGAGTGGGATTCAATAGCATACCCGACGAAGTTCAACCTGATTAACTTCACGCCGTTTGACGGGAAGGGTTCGCCCACGCAGCATCTGATCTATTTCAAGTCTTACTTGGGCATGATCTCAGGTAATGAAGCCTTGATGGTTCGGTCATTCGTTGGCACCTTTCGCGGGCCCGCCTTCGATTGGTACCGCCGTCTTAAGTCTGAAAGCATTAACAGTTGGGACGACCTGGAGAACCTGTTCCTCGGTCATTTCTTCGACGATGATGCCGAGGTGTCAATCAGGACACTCTTCGATGAGAAGCAAGAAGACGACGAGACGGTCGACGACTTCGTCAAGCGCTTATGGAATAAGGCGATGAACTACCAAGATCCGATCACAGAGGACTTTATCCTCCAAACCTGTCACAACAACCTCTCTTTGGACGTGTTGGAAGTTATGGGAGTAGCATCGTCCAACAACTGGAAAGAGTTGAAGGTACGCAGAGAGCGGGCCGAACGCTTCCTCAGAAGGAAGCAAGCCGAGAGAAGCCAACCGACAGCTAACCCTCCGAAATCAAATTTCGCCTCCCGTGGTAAAGGAAAAGCACCTGCAGCAGCTGTTGACGCTAATTAGACGTCGCAACAGCAACCCCGAAGACAGCAGAAGACTTTGGGTTTGAGACTCCAAAAAGAGTACTCCTTCAAGGACGAAGACGTTCCAGCCATCTTCGAATCCCTCCTTGAAAACAACAAGATCAAGCTACCACCTATCGCAAATCAGGAGGAAGCTGACAATACTGCGGATCCAAAATACTGTGCGTACCACAGGAGGGTCCTTCATCCCACCAAGGATTGCTTTGCTCTCAAAAATAGTATCCAAACATTGGTTGAAGCCGGCGTCATAACGTTGGGATAAGCCGAATGAGAATGGCGAGACTTCGACAAGTATAAGAGTATAAACTGCTCCTTTCAATACTCTAATAGGTATATGAGTCTAAACTGTTTCCTACCGTTGACAGGAAGTTCCTGGAGAATTTTTATATGTAATATTCTTAAGGATAACCCGGTCATGTAACTGAGTACAATGTCGGGCCCAGTTCTGCAAGGGAAGCTGGTGGTTGATGATTCATGTAACGGGAAGTTTTCGGAAGAATGTTAAATGTAATTTTCTTAGGGATAACCCGATCATTACAAACAAAGTGATAAACACTAAAACCCCACTGTGATTGCCGAATACTCTTTTGCTGAGTTGAGTCTTGATCACTTCGTTGGATCAATTTTTTCCTCACAAAACTCTCATTGGTGTTTGACGACTCATAGTCTTCTACCACAAAATCCCCAACCGATTAGGCTAATTGACGGTGGGACCATCAAAATTGCTTCCGGTTAAATTCGCTTAAACTTTTGTTGTATCTGTGCACTCAACATCCTTAATGTTAGAGTTCGGACATGGTACTCGGAATTTTAATGTCTTAATCCTTGACGAATTGTCAAACCCCTTCGTGTTAAGTTCTTATCACTTGACACCAAGAATCCCCATTGAGTAATCAGTACAAGTCAACACTCCCACTATGATTTATACTCCCACTCCTACTGTCTACCTGGTCAAACCTTTCTACAGTTAGGACCATAACCAAAATCTTCTCTCGATTTCTCTAATGAACGAGAGGCCCATAAATTGAACGATCAAACATTTAAACAGTTAGGATCGTCTTAAATTTCCATCTTAGTCAAACCTTCCTGTAGTTAGGGCCAAAACCAAAATCCCCTTTTGATTCCTCCAATGAACGAGAAGTCCACTTTTAAATCGAGTGATCAAACCTTCCTACAGTTAGGATCACCTCAAACTCCCGCTTGGTCAAACCTTCCTACAGTTAGGACCAAAATCATAATTCACTCTCGATAAACGAGAAACCCACCTTTAGTTCGGTAATCAAACCTTTCGACAATTAGGATTATTCGAATCTTTTTGATTCTCGGAGTGGAGATCCCACTCTTAGTTTTATCTTCCCGGATTCTGAAAGTGGAGATCCCACTTTGAGTTTTCTTTGGCAACTGGTTTTCTTTGGCCACTGGAGATAGAATATAAAATTCTTCCTCTTCAGTTTTAGGAGATGAAATATAAAATTTTTCCTCTCCCACATCGGGTTCGTCTTTACCCTAAGAGAAGATATAATTTTTCAATATTATGACTCCTAAAATCCGTGCCTTACACGGGCGGGGAATTTTATCCCGAATCCTAAGTAGGAATAAGTCAGCGCCTAACATGCGTTGTCGGTTAGTTCTTGACCGTAAAAAAGAGCAAAAGCCTACATATTCAATATTGTGGTAGGTTGTTATTCATAACGCCAAAATCCGTGCTTCATACGCACGGAGAATTTTATCCCGAATCCTAAGGAGGGATAAGTCAACGTCTAATACGCGTTGCCGGTTTAGTCTTTCACCGATTGAAGAAGACACCAGAATCCAAGTCTGGGGAATTTTATCCTGAAGCCTAAGTAGGGATAAGTCAGCGCCTAACACGCGTTGTCGGTTAGTTCTTGACCGTAAAAAGAGCAAAAGCACACATATTCAATATTATGACAGGTTGTTATTAATAACACCGTAATCCATGCCTTACACGCGTGTGGAATTTTATCCCGAATCCTAAGTAGGGATAAGTCAACGCCTAATACGCGTTACCGGTTTAGTCTTTCACCGACTGAAGAAGACACCAGAATCTAAGTCTGGGGACTTTTATCCTGAAGCCTAAGTAAGGATAAGTCAGCGCCTAACATGCGTTACCGGGTAGTCTATTCTCGTAAGAAAGATGAAGCATACATATTTAATATCGTAGCACTAAGAGATTTAACTCTCTTAGCACAACGTCACATGCGGAATGGACTTAAACAATCCGCATGCAAGCCCGATTCAAACGGTAATCGGTATAGGCACGTCAAATCCGTTGAAGGCTGAGGATTTGCCAAAAATCCTGAGTCAGCATCTAACACGCGTCGCCGGGTAGTCTATTCCCATGAGAAAGACGAAGTCTACATATTTAATATCGTAGCACTAAAAGAGTTAACTCTTTTAACACAACGTCATGTGCAGAACGGATTTAAACAATCTGCATGCTAGCCCGACTCAAACGGTAGTAGATAAAGGCTAATCAAACCCGTTGATGGCTGAGAATTTGCCAAAAATTCTATAAATGTGAGTCATTAACGTATCAGCTTCATTAGTTGGTCTCGTGACTTGAGCATCCAACGACTTCGGGATAAGATCTATATCTGCAGACGAAATAATTTTAATAGTTAGTCCTGCAGCCTAAAATTTGGGACTGCTACGCTCCAACACCTTAAGAGTCTAAACTGTGTAGACTCCAGTAAACGTACGAGTATAAACTATGTAAACGCCGATCAATGCAAAACCCTAATTCAATGCCGGTTAACGCGTAGCCCTAGGTCAACGCCGGTCAACGCGTTGTGATGAAAATCAGCGCTTGTCAACGCATTAGTAATTTCGTCAAAACAAGGCAAACGATGATCTCAGGGAGTTCAATCGGATTCAGATATGAATTTTTGACGAAAATGATCAGTTCAAAGTCAACTTAATGACATGAGCTAAGTTCAGAAACTTACACACCAACTTCAATTCAAGATTTTGACAACGGTCAGACGATAAACGTAACGCCGGAAGAACTTCATCTATTCGACAAAACACTGGATAGACTGAAGGCTGAAGAAGTCAAGAATTGAAGCAGTTTGCAGGTCCTTTCACACCGACTGAAGGTGGGGCCTATCACATCCAAAGCATTCCAGACTCCTCTATAAAAGAATGAGTCTGAAATACTTCGGAGGGGGTATCTGTAGGCGTCTAAAAATACCTATAGGTGTTCGTACACAGCTCAAGACGGAGAGAAGACAACGAACGTCGTTATCCAAGTCTAACAGGATTATCTGTCGTCGACAAGCGTATGAAGCAAAACGACGAACCAAGTGGCCCGCACGTGTCAACTAGCTCACGCGTGTCGGTCAACACGCGCGCGTCAATCAGCTCGTGCGCATCGGTGAACACGCACGCATCAATCAGGTCACACGCATCGGTCAACACGCGCGCGTTAATCAGTTCGTGCGTGTCGATCAACACACACAAGTCAACCAACGCGCACACGTCAACTAACGCGTGTTCGACGGTCAGTCTCGCAATGAAGCGTACAAGTCAGCAAGTCAACCAAATACGCGAAACGACAAAAATACAAGTCCCGGAAGAGCTGAAAAACTCAAGAAATCAGCGAAGCCAAAAATCCCAGTGCGCCGCGCAGGACGGACCAAACCGACCAGCGCCCACGCGGGTCGGAATGATCCGACCCGTGCTCACGCTGGTCGGAAGAATCCGACCCGCGCCGGTGCGGATCGGACTCAACCGGCCCATGCCGCGCGGGTCGGATCAGTATGACCCGCGCCAGCGTAGGTCAGATTTGCCCCTGTGCGCTGTTTTGACCCCTGTTCGGTTTTTGACGGTTTTTCTCCGGACTTGTTCGTTCCTGAGCATCCAAATTGATCTGATATCATCCCCAAATGTTGTTAATCAGTTATTAACTAAAGATAAGGACGAATCATTCATTCTTATCCAAAACCCCCCAACCGAAGCCTATAAATACTAGCTCGGGGGTTCATTTCAAGGGGCGGATTAATTATCAAGACGAGGAGGTGCTGCCAGATTGAGGAGTCAAAGGAGCACGAATTTTAGCAAGGGCTAGCGAGATCTCGGCGAATCCCGGCATAAAGAAGGAGCAATTTGAAGGATCTGAAGCTCGTTCCCGTCCATTCCTCGATATTAGGCTTTGTCTTAATCTTGAGAAGAGCTACTGATTTCGCTTGGTCGATTTTAGCGTTTCAAGCAAATACTTTCTTGGTGAAGTAGGAGCTCTGTCGAATTTTTAGCAACAGGATCTGATCAAAGATGGTCCACGGATAAACCCCGGCACATGCGAAGACACCCACGCAAGCAGAAGACGATAAACGGATCTTGCGTTTATTTTCAAGAGAATTGTATCTTTTATTTTCATTGTGTAAAGGTCTTATAAAAAGACCGATCTTTTTGAACTTATTGTAACGATCAAAGTTGTAATGAGTTATACAATAAAAAAAATAATTTTCGACGAAAACAAGGTCGACCCTGGTTCTGCTTTGAGCATCATATCTTTGAGGCTCATTCGCCATCTTGGGGTCCCATTTCATCGATTGTCAACAACGGGAACCACTTTTATGGCTTCAATACTACAAAACTAAATTTTTTTCCATTTTGAAAATAAACGCCTAAATGAGATTACGGGGATTTGATATTATTTGTGATTTGAATTAGTTACTAAAGATATTGCAAAAGATACACTAGTTTATTATAAATTTGTTTTA
>BQKN01048642.1:0-14069 GCA_022839385.1 Asparagus kiusianus | reverse complement strand
TGCGGATTGTTTTAATCCGTTCCGCATGTGACGTTGTGCTAAAGGAATGAACTCCCTTAGACTTTTTGCTACAACTTCGAATATGTAGACTTCGCCATTGTTATGGGAATAGGCTACCCAGCAACGTGTATTAGACGTTGGCTTATCCCTATTTAGGCTTCGGGACAACGATCCCCAGAGTCAGACTCTGGTGTCTTTTTCTGCGGAAAAAGACTAAACCGGCGACGCGTGTTAGGCGTCGGCATATCCTTTCTTAGGATTTAGGATAAAATTCCCCATGCGTGTGAGGCATGGATTTCGGTGTTATTAATAACAGCCTGCCACAATGTTGAATATGTGGACGAGTGTTCTTTTCAACGGTTAAGAACTAACCGGCGGCGCGTGTTAGGCGCAGACTTATCCTTACTTAGGTTTCAGGATAAAATACCCCAGAATCGAACTCTGGTGTCTTTTTCTGCGGAGAAAGACTAAACCGGCATCGCATGTTAGGCGCAGACTTATCCCTGCTTAGGATTCGGGATAAACTTCCTAGGAAAAGGAGTTGGTGTGGGAAAGGAAGAATTTTATATTCTATTCCCCGAGGAAGGAAGGAAGAATTTTATATTCTATTCCTTGATTCTGGAAAGGAAGAATTTTATATTCTATTTCCAGTGAGAGAAGGAAACTAGAAGCGGGATCTCCACTCCGAGAATCCAGAAGATCTAGATAAACTTACCTTTTATAGGATTGGTTATCTGATCAGAAGATGAGTTTTTCGTTTATCGAACTGAAATTTCAACTTCGGTTATGACCATGAGAAGGTTTAACTAAAGAGAAAAGGAAGGGAGTTCTTTCGTTTATCGAAAGGAGACTCCGAACTGAAAGTGGACCTCTTGTTCATGGAAAGAATCAAGAGGGCCAGAAGAACATTTTCGGTGGACTCACTGTCAATTGAAATTGATCAGTGAGGGATTTTGGGGGGTTAAAATGATTTTAGGTTATCCTCTAGAATATTGAGTGTAATATTCTTCAAGAAACTTCCCGATAAATGAGTTGTCCTGAATGTACTAGGGATAGTACTTTTTTAAAAACTTCCCATTTATTGGCATTAATTGCCTGACGCCCTCTAAAGAAATTAGGCGATAAGCGCCGTTTGAATAGACTGTGTCTATTACAAATGGTCCTTCCCACTTGGGTTCGAATTTATCTTTCTTCTTGGAGGTGAGGATTATCGGTCGGCGAGCAGCGAGGACCAAATCTCCTTCCTTGAAGCTTCTTTGGCGGACCCTTTTGTCAAAAGCCCTGGATATTCTAGCCTGGTAGAACTCAATGTGTTGTTGAGCTTCTAAGCGCTTTTCATCCAACCTCTCGAGTTCCTCGAGACGTTTCTGATGTTGCTCTTCGGTCGTCATCTCCGTTGCGAGAGCGATCCGAAGGGAGGGGATTTGAATCTCCAACGGTAGCACAGCTTCACATCCGTACACCAACGAATATGGGGTGTCTCCCGTGGGTGTGCGAATGGTGGTGCGATAAGCCCAGAGTGCTTCGCCGAGTTTATCGTCCCAATCTCGTTTGTTGGTCTTCACGAGTTTTGACAAGATCTTGATGATCGTCTTGTTGAAAGCCTCAGCTAATCCATTAGCGGCGGGATAATAAGCCGTTGACGAAATATCTTGAATCTTGAATTTGTCACAGAACCTGATGAAGGCGTTGCTTATGAATTGCGGACCGTTGTCATGAATGATCCGCCTCGGCACGCCGTGTCGGTATATGACATGATGCTTGATGAAGTTGATGACATTGTTCGTCTTCACTTCTTTAAGCGGAATGGCTTCAGCCCACTTTGAAAAGTAGTCGGTGATAGCGAGAATAAATCGATCACCTTTGACTGAAGGAGGAAAGATAGGACCGACAATGTCCATACCCCATGTCTCGAATGGCCAGGACGTGGTTGACGTGTGTAACCGCTCCGGTGGTTGGTGCATATAATTCGCATGCACTTGACAGGCATGACATTCTCGGGCGTACTCGATCGCGTCACGAACCATCGTTGGCCAGAAATATCCCATTCTTCTGATTCGATCATACAGCTTGGGGCCAGGCTGATGTGCACCGCATTCTCCTTCGTGTGCTTCCTTGAGAACTTCTTTTGCTTCTTCGTTCGAAAGGCATCGGAGAAGCAAATCATCATACCCTCGACGGTATAATGTACGGGTCTCGGTATTATAGAAGAACCGTGGTGCTCTTCGGCGAATAGATTCTTTTTCTTTTACATCCTCCGGCAAAATGCCAAATTGGACATAATCAATGATGGGAAAGTGCCAATCTCGGGACTCAGACCCGATTTGGGTTGAGTTCACCTCTTTGGCGTTCTCGTTTTTATCATCCTCCTCTTCAACCTCCATATCGTATATGGGTATGCAGAGTTGGTGTGACCTTACTGTAACTAGCAGTTCAGTTTCGGGCGGCTACGCGAGTGATACTGCTAGTGCTGCCAGTGCATCCGCATAAGCGTTCTGGAGACGCGGGATGTATTCTATATAAAATTCTTCAAAAGAATCTGCCATTCTGATGGCCTCCTGGTGGTACGGAATCAGATCTGGGTTCCTGACTTCGTACTCTCCACGAACTTGGTTGACTATCAATTGAGAATCCCCAAAAGCTTCGAGATATTCGACCCCCAGCTCCTTGGCGAAACTGAGTCCAATGAGGAGCGTGTTGTACTCGGCTACGTTATTGGAACATGGATTCGTCAGCGAATAAGCTCGAGGCATCACGTGCTTCCCTGGGGAAACTAAAACAACTCCGACTCCTGAGGAGACTCTAGAACATCCGGGGGTTATTGCCTTATTAACTGCTCTCGAAGCACCATCAAAGTATAATTGCCATACTTGTTGGTGTGACGTGGTATTAACCTCGTGGGTCTCATCTGGCAAATCATCATATACCTCGACCGTATCTGTTGTCGGATTTGCCGCCAAAAGATCACAAATCGCTTGTCCTTTCACCGACTTCTGCTGTTTGAAGTGCAAGTCGTACTGGGACAAGAGAAGGGCCCACTTCGCCAACCGCCAATTCATCGAACCCGGTTGAGTCATGAATACCCGTACCTGATTAACATTAGCAATGATGTAAATCGTCTGGCCTACCAAGTAATGTCGCATCATTTGTACTGCGAATACCAATGCGAGACATTCTTTCTCGATCATCGGATATCGAGACTCGGCGCTAATCAAGGTCCAACTCAGATAATAGACTGCCTGTTCGTGACCATTATCATCGTCTTGTGCTAATAAAGCACTTACCGAATGGTTCATCGCCTTGATGTAAATCAAGAACGGTTTACCTGATTTTAGTGCAACAAGAACAAGGGGATTCATCAGATATGTCTTGATATCTTCGAATGCTTTTTGGCACGCATCGTCCCAAATAAATGACACGCCCTTCTTGTTTAGCTTAGAAAATGGTTGGCACTTCCCAGATAGATTTGAGATGAACCTCCGTATGTAAGCTAAACGCCCTTGCAATCCTCTGAGCTCTCTTAGATTCCTCAGGGGTTGCAATCATGTATTGCCTTCACCTTGTCTGGGTCGATGTGTATACCCTTAGTGGTAACGACGAATCCAAGGAATTTTCCGCTGGACATTCCGAGGAAGGATTTTGTAGGATTCATCTTCAATTGATGACTCCGCATGAGATCAAACATCGTTCTCAGATCCTTGATGTGATCTTCTTTGCTGCGGCTTTTTACCACCAAATCATCAACGTAGCATTCAACAGTTTTCCTGAGGTGCTTCTGGAAAATCTTAGTCATCGCTCGTTGGTATGTGGCACCTGCGTTCTTCAGACCGAAAGGCATCACCGTGTAGCAGAAAATACCGAGGGGCGTTCTGAATGCTGTATGCTTCTCGTCATCCGGGTGCATGAAGGACATTCTCTCGAATCCGCATGTATTGTCAATAATGACATCCGTGATCGGGAGAGGAAAATCGTCTTTTGGACATGCTTCACTCAGGTTTCTGAAGTCGATGCAAATCCTGATTTTGCCATTCTTCTTCATAACGGGAACGATGTTAGCTAACCAGTCTGGATGTTGTTCCTCCCGGATAAATCCTGAGTCGATCAACTTCTTAACCTCTGCCTCAATGGCTTCCATAATCTGCGGACGAAACCGTATTTGCTGTTGTTTGACAGGTTTGGCATCCGGCTTGATATCGAGGCGGTGCATTGCCACGTTGGGGTCGAGCCCTGGCATGTCTTCGTAGTTCCAGGCGAAGACATCAATGTATTCCATGATCAGGGCAATTAATTCCTCCTTCTCATCTAGGGGAAGACTACCGCTGATGAATATGGGCTTTGGATTGGCCTCATCGCCCATATTAATCTGGACTACTTCGTCTTCGGTGGGTGGCTCTCTCTGTTCGAACCTATCACCATATTGCATGTTTAGGTGATGAACCCATGGGTCCTCCCACGTTGGCATTTGATCGTCATCCTCCAACGTAGATGGATCAGCTGTAGTCATGTTCGACATCAAGATCTTGAACATTTCTCCCAAACTTGTGTCGGAATCCTCAGCTGAAGAATTTGGCAAATACCCATCCTTAGCTTTGTTAGCAATTTGATCGATAATTTGCCAACCATATTCGTCATCTGATGAAACATAGCCTAAGCCTCTCTCGTGACGATAATAGTCATCCGGTTTTTCCATGAGCATGCGCGCTTCCGGACTATACTTAGATAAGTGCAGACCAGATTTGTCATCATCTTCATCTTCTCTTAGGAAATGATCTGGCACCGGAAGATTTTCTCCTTTACCGTAAATCACTTCTTTTTGTCCCCCTATCTTGGCAGGAATAATTCGGGTTGTTCCGAAAGAATGCTGGAGGCGTTTCTTTGTTACATAAGATGATCGGAGCGGCATACATAAATCTGGATTATCGTATAATCCCTTTATCGCGTCATCAAGAGACAAGGAGTACTCTAAATTATGATTTATTTCAATATCGGCAAGTTGCCAGTTACAACCACCATCTGACGACTGTTCGTCGTCAAGATTGATTACAAAGGGTACAATGTCATTTAAAACAAAACCACCATTGTAATCGAATCCGGCCTCGGAATCAGCTTCTTCTCCGCTGTCCGTGCCCTGGATCGATGATTCCGTATCGGATTCATTACCATAAAGGAGAGAATCTGTGAAGTAATTCTCATACCCTTTGAATGGTTGCTTATCCGCGACCACCGTCCTAACCCTTCCATCAGTGTCGACATATTTCAGACACTGGTGTAAGGTAGAGGGAACTATAACATTACTATGGATCCAAGGCCGACCCAATAGTAAGTTATAGGATGTCTCAGCATCAATCACATAGCACGTGACTTCCATCTTCAGATCGCCCATTTGGCACTTTATCCGGATCTTACCCAAAGGCCTTGACCCGCTGGTGTTGAATCCGTAAATGACTGTGCCTGTAGACGCCAATTTGCTGACTGGAATGCCTAGGTTATGCATTAGGCGAAGTGGCATAATACTCACAGCAGAACCCGGATCCACTTGGATTCGGTTGACTTCGCTGGAGCTAATGTACCCGACGAAGTATAGGGGCCGATCATGATTTGAATTCTTCGTCTGCATGTCCTCTTTGGTGAAGGTGATGCAGGGAAGGTTCTTAGCTGCCACATTGCACTGTTGAGCTAAAAGTTCCAGTTCCTCAGGCCCCGGTTTGATTCGAGTGAGGAATGCTTCTGAATCAGCCAAGGCCTCCTGCAAGGCTTCTCTAGTCTCCTTAGACAATCGCAGCAGCTCATACAGCGTTATCCGCGCTGGAATATTAGCTAGCTGAGCCATGATGTCGAAGGCGCGTGGAGTTTTCGAACTCTCCGGTTTATCTTTTCCAATCGGACAACTGAAACGAGACTGCTTCGGATTTTGAACCTCCTCGGGCTTCTTTTCTTTTTGTTTATCTGCCGGCTGTCGTCGAACCTGCTCAACCGGTTTAGGAACCGTAATCACCCCCAGCTCTGTGAGAGTCTTGGCTGGTCCCCGTTTTGTCACCCCCTGCTCAGCTAATTGATCGCCAGGAGATGGATATTTGAAGTGATACTCGTTTCCACTTCGGGTCGCAAAGACCTCCTGTTCTTCGTCGAAAAGTAGGAAAGCGGGGATTCTTTCATCATCTTCTCCTGGGATGGTAGAGACTCCATAGCAAGACTTCCCTTTCCCCTTTGAGTTCTTCTTGGATGACGATCCGGCCCATTGTTCATCTTCAATCAGGTCGGGGTGCACCCATAGAATTTCACCGTTTGGGGCTGTGTGTGGCACGAGTCCTTTTTGGCGTTGTCCGTGCGGGTCGTCATTCACCGTCTTCATCCCAACTTTGGTGACGTGCTTTGGCTCGAACCAAGTTGTAGGCACCGATCCAAAACTGATTGACACCGCGTTTGCTCCCACATTCTTAGCCGGTTTCGGAGTTATGACCCCTACGTCGATCAATGCCTGGATCTTGTCCTTGAGGTGGTAGCAAGACTTCGTTGGGAGGTGGACCGCTCTGTGGTACGCACAGTACTTCGGGTCTGTCACCTTGGTGGTTCCTTCATGACCTACGATCGTCGACAGCTGGATTTTGTTGTTCTCCAACAGGTACTTGAAGATGCCGGGAACTTCATCATCCTTGAAGGAGTAGACTTTGGGAAACCTCGGCTCCGAAGACTTTTGCTTCTGAGGCTGTTGCTGCCAATGTGGCTGCGATTGTTGTGGTGCTCGTTGCTGCTGTTGTTGCTGAGGTTGCAATTGAAAAGTTTGGTTAGCATCAACGGCATTAGCATGAGCTTTACCTTTCCCTTTTTGGTTGAAGTTCTGCTTCGGAGGATTTGTTGCCGGTTGGCCTCTCTCCGCCTTCTTTCTCCTGAGGAATCGCTCAGCTTGCTCTCCTTGGACCTTCAAATCCTTCCATGTCTTGGATGGTGCTGTGCTCATTGCTTCCAACACGTCCAGCGAAAGGTTATTGTGGCAGGTCTGGAGGATGAATTCCTCAGTGATCGGGTCCCGGCAATTCATCGCCTTGTTCCGGAACCTTTTGACGAAGGTGTCGACTAGCTCCCCGTCTTTCTGCTTCTCATCAAGCAACGATCCGATAGAGATTTCGGTGTCGTCGTCGAAGAAATTTGTGAGGAACTTAGTCTCCATGTCGTCCTAACTGTTTATGCTTCCTGACTTGAGGCGACGATACCAATCGAAGGCGGCTCCGCGAAGAGTGCCAACGAATGACCGCACCATCAGAGGCTCATTACCAGAGATGACTCCCAAGTGCGATTTGAAGTAAATCAAATGCTGAGTGGGTGAACCCATCCCATTAAACGGCGTGAAGTTAATTAGACTGAACTTCGCCGGATATGGGATTGATTCCCACTCTCTTGGGTACGGACAAGGAATGCCCGTCTTTTTTGTCTCTTGAGCGGAAATCAATGTATTGATTTTGCTCTCGAGATTTTTGATTTTTAGGCTTTCACCTGTGTCTTCACTGGCATTCTCGTTACCACCCCCTGGATTGATGGGAGGGTTATTGGTATTACGAGCTTCATTTGTGTCCTCATCTTCCAGGTTGTTCTGGTTATGACGACTTGGTTCGCCTTGTTGGTTCCTCAATGCTTGAATCTGTTGGTCATGCATCTTTCTCATGTTCTGCATAGCCATTTGTATTTTGAACCTAATACTTTCTTGTTGTTTGGCCATGGCTTCTTCGAGCATCTTGGCCACTTGCTCCGCGCTTATCATGAACGACTCGCGGGGCTGTCCTTCACTAGACACGGTGTTATCAGACGCAACTGCTGAGCCAACATCTGATTCTTCATCTCCCGAAGGTACTCTTGTCCGAACTCTACCATAAGTTGCACGGATGATAGCTCCGGACTGAAGACGAGTGACACGTCGGGGTATTTCTAGAATCGCCTCGGGGTTATCCTGAGTCGATATTCCTATGCTGGTCATATTGGCGGTGACCCTTGAATGTTCACCGTCTTCGACCATCGTTCTTCTTCGTTGGAAATGCCTATGCCTTGGTTTTGGCGTTCCAGTGCTGAGTCTTTCGAACACCGAAACTCTCTCGGGGACTGCCTTGACACAGTTGCACTCCGACAGTACCGCCCGAATGAGCTTTGAGCAAGGACATTGAGTTTCGAGCCTTCGAGGGCTCCTCTTTCTGGATTTACTCATATCCCCGGCACAATAGTACAGCTCGTCCGTTTGAAGGTCGGAGCAACCTATCGTGTGTTGGCACGATCTCCCAGGTATAACGTCATCGTCATCAGACGACAACGTTTCCTTCTGAGGATGAATTGTCCTCTTCAGACCATCCAGAGTCACACGCCTTGAAACGCGCCTTTGTAGGCGTGAACCTTCAGCGGGCTCTTGCACTTCGACGCGCAAAGTTGTGCGCTTGGGTGCCACGATTTTCTCCAAATGTTGAGGGTTGCGGCGACCCCCAGCATGCTGAACTGTTTAGGACTTCTTCATTGGCCCCAAGCGTTCCTGGACTGGACCTTTGCCTCGTTCCTTGGGAAGTGGACCGAGACGCTCCAAAACTGATTTCCTCTTCTGGGATGGTCCTGCAGGATCTCCCGGAACAGTTGCGGAAATCACCGGCGATTTGGGCTGATTCGCCGGAGGTTGAATCTTCGGAGGCTGCGGTTGTTGCTCCTTGGTCTGAATCGTTGCTTCAGACTTTGGTCTCCAAACTCTGCGAGTTGATGGCGGCTTCTTGACCACCTCCTTCTGCAGCTTCCGACGGGCTTCTTCAGCTTTGGCCCGTGCTTACGCTGATAACGCGCGGCGTTTGCGGATACGCTCCTCCAGCGTCGAGCGATTCCGTTTGACACGGACCCACTCCATAGTTGATGGCTTAGAGGAACCATCCTTCATTTGTTGTTGAGGCTGTTTGCCTCGTTTGTTCTTCAGATCAGCATGGTAGCGGACCCCGTCAACAGATTCCATGGCCTTTGCTAATTGCTTCGCAAGGCGTTGACGCTGCCTCTGGCGGGCTCTCTTAGAGAGAGTCACTACGCCTTCAATGGCGGATTTGACCTGCTTAGAGGCCGGTGGGACTTCACCCGACGCAACTCCGGCGTCGATCGGGGTGAGGTTGTCGTTGGTGGCTTCAACTTCTTCACACCAACGCACCTTTCTCCTAGAGGAGAACTTCTGGGATTTCTTGGACTTACGGGGGGAGGTGGATCAGGACGAGGACACGTACTCCTCGTACTTCTGCTGGTCGAACTCATACTCGACCTCCTCCACGACCGGGATCGAGATCCGCGGCTGCGACGCTCCGATCTCGGCAGCGAGATCGGTGGCTCCCACTGTGGTCGCCAGATTGTTCGCGGGAAAAATTGTTGTTTTCTTCATTGTCGTCATTGTACTCTTAAAATAACAACTTTATGCGTTACAGAAAGACCCGGTCTTTTTATAAGATCCGGTTTACAATGAAAATCAAAATAAAAAACAAAAATTACAACTTTTCTCTTTTGTCGAACAAATCGCGAGCTCCTGTTATCCGGTCACTCACTTTCGTGGGTTGTTTGCCTGCGCCGATGGTTATTCCGTTGACCACCGCGAGATCTAGATCCAAGCAGATCTACGAAGTATTACGGGTATTATCTTACCAAGGAGATAATAGCCGGAGGGATTGTTTCACCAAGGAAACAACCGCTCGAATCTCGGGATCAAAGACCAAGCTTTGATCCGGAGTGTATCGACGTAGATCTGAGATCTCGATCCACTCGAACTCCTGCCTTTTGTGGTGCGGGTGCTCGCCAAGAATCAGATCCAAACGTCCAAGTCTTCAAGCCTTCAAAAACTCAAGCACGAGGTCTCAATCCGGCAGAGTTTCGGCTCTCCAAAAGTCCCAACCTTTTTAAATGAAGAACCCCTTGGCCTATTTATAGGCTCTCTGAACTGTGCCCGTGTGCACAAGAGAGGGGGGGAAAGGGAGCCGGCCACCTCAGGGTGGCTCGGCTTGGGCCGCGCCACCTTGGGGTGGCTCGGTTTCGGCCGAGTCCCCCCGGGTGTGTTGGGTTCCGTCGTTCGGTTGTTTTGCCTCATCATGCCCGTGATTCGGGTTTGCGGTTGACTTGGTCTGGAATCGATTTGTTGACTTGATTCCCGATTTGGCAGTAAATCCACTTTTGAGTTCGAGTCCGAAGTTGATCTTGATTCGATCACGATTCATCCGAGTCCGTTCTTGGTTGGACGACTCATTGACTCCCCGAACCGTTGGATTGATTCCGCACGCGAATGCATTCTGTTGATCACGTGCTATTTGTTGACCTCGTCGCCTCATCACTCGATGGTTCGTTGATTTGTCGATTCCTCGTGTTGAGCTGCGCGAAGGGACCTATAGGCAATTTTATACGCCTACATAGGTGTTTTTGTGATAACATTATTTTATTAGGTTATAGACTTCAATATCAGTTTATACATATTTTATTAAGTCTATATAATCCTTGTGCAAAGTTTCAAAACATGGTTTAGCCAAAATGTCAAAATTCACATGTTTACATTTTCGTGTTTTGGACTATTTTGCAAAATGATGATTTTTCACAAATGGGAAATGTAATTTGGAAAATTCTTTTTGTAACATGTTTGTTTTCATGTTTATATACATTTCCTAAAGTTTCATTATTTTTAGACTTCATTTGTTATTTTTAACATATTTTCAAAAGTCTCAAAAATCTGTTTTAATAGTTGTCTTCTGCTGTGTCAGTCTTTGGTCGACTGCACCGGTCGACCGCTCATCTGATCCTTCGACAGAATGCAGCAGAGAGTTGATCGGTCGACCGGTCTGGTCGACCAAAAGCTCCATCGGTCGACCTACGAAATTTCCGGTCGATCGACAATAGAGCCGTTGTCTCCTAACGGCTATTTCTGAGCTGATTTTTCTGGGGCTATTTTTGTCTTTTAGCTTGGGGTTTTTGGCTGAGATTTCAAGTGGGTATAAATACCCAATTGTTGATCTCTTTTCAAGTTAGTTAAGAAGTTTTTAAACAAGGGTTTTAAAAAGAGTTTAAGTGTGTTTAAGGGTTTGGTTTAAAGCTGTTTTGGTTTTCACAAGTGGAGGAGATCATCTTCTTGTTTGGGCTCAAATCAACATCTCTCCATCTTGATCTAGAGAAGTTTTTCTAAACTCTATCTAGCTTTACATTTGCTTAGTTATTTGATTATCTTTCTTTAAAGCTAGTTTTTATATTGAGTTTAGATTTGATTTTACTCATTGTTACACACACCCACTTTGAGCTTATTGTATTTGCACTCATAATATATTTGGGGTTGTGAGAGTTGTAACATTGAGTGTGAGCTTTCATTGTGTTCCCATCCATAGTTGAGAACAATCAATTATTGTATTGAGCCTAATTGTGAGATTCACTTTGTAATACACTTGTACACCGAGAGGAGTGTGTGGTGAGAGTCGGGGATCGTTCCAAGAGGAGTGGCATCGGTTGACGAGCCTAGGGAGAGGTTGTAACCGAGCACTTGAGGGAGACACGGCTAGGTCCAACACTTGTGAGGGTGTAGAGTGTGATTGCAAGAGTGTCGATTGTAAAGTTTTCGGTTAGCTAAAAAACCAAGTGTGAGGTGTAAACGTTATTCGGGTGAACGTAGAAAACCCGGTTGTGATAGTGGAGTATCTCCTCGAGGTGAGGAGCGGGGACGTAGGTCGTGGGGACCGAACCTCGTAAACATATCATTTATTTGTGATTGCATTGGCGCACTTGTTTTTATGTTCATATCTTACATCGCCATTGTGTATTGCTTGTTGATCATTTTGCCCTATCATATTTGTAGTTAAATTGTTTACCCCTTGTGTTAGTTTATATATATCCTTGCATATATATTTTCATCATATAGGATATATCTCATTATTCATATTGCTTATTCTTGCTTATATCTCTCGTATATCTATCTTGCAAGAATATATTTGTTAAGTAATTTTAATTGGCATTTTAATCGGATTAGATTAGCATAAGACCCTAATCACCCCCCCCCCTCTAGGGTCCAACAAGTAGTGGAGAAATGAGGAGTGTATTCTGGGCCGACGGAAGATCAAGAGCATCTTATTTGCAATTCAATGATGTTATTGTGTTTGATGTGACATACAGAACTTATAAGTTCGGTCTTCCATTTGCTCCATTTACTGGTGTAAATCACCATAGACAGTCCACTTTACTTAATTGGTTGTGCATTATTAGCCGATGAACAGGAAGATACCTTTGTTTGGTTATTTGAAGAATGGCTGAAATGCATGCACGGCATTGAACCAGGTGCTATTATAACATATCAGGATAGAGCAATGTATAATGCTATTCACTCAGTGTTTCCAATGACAAGACATCGTTATTGCTATTGGCACATGCAAAAGCATATTATTGATCATTTGCCTACTTTGGTATCTCGTTATGGTGAACAGTTTCAAAGGTATTGGGGCTTGTGGTGCAATAGTTCTTCAATTGAACAATATGAAGGATATTGGGTTGAGATGAAAGAGAAGTTTGATATAAATGAAGAAGGGGAGGGATGATTGTAAACAGTTTACAAATGCAGAGAACACTGGGTGCTGTGTTATCTGAAGGACACTTTTTTTGCTGGAATGAGATCAAGCCAAAAGAGTGAAAGTATTAATGCATTTTTGATGGGTATGTTAACTCACAGACTCAGTTACACGAGTTTGTGACACAATATGAAAAAGCAGTAACTCATCGTCGCTTAAGTGAAGCCCATGAAGATTTTAAGAGTCTGAACACAAAGCCGGTCTTGCTCCTTGGACATCCAATTGAGGTCCAAGCTGGAGAAATGTATACACGCAATATGTTTGATGTGTTCCATACTGAATTCAAAGGATATGGTACAGAGTTCTGTGAAGAATTGAGAAAAGATGGGGACATTGTTGAATACAAGGTCTGTAAGTTTACAGATAGAGGAAAATGGGAGGTGGTTACTTATGAACAATCCAGTCAGATGCAGTTCTGTTGCACTTGTGCTTTGTTTGAAACTAATGGTGTGCTATGTAGACATATATTATCGCTAATGATGGCTAGGCAAATGGATTCATTACCCGACCACTACATTCTACACCATTGGACCATACATGCAAGGCATCGTAACATTGGGGTTGGCAACATTGTATTTGGAAGAAACATCACCAGCTGTGAAGAGAAGATTAATTTATTGAAATCTTGGGCTTTAAGAGAAAAATTCAATAATGTGCTCGAGCTTGCATTTGATTCAGAAGAGAAGCTGCAACAACTTGATGATGTGCTAAAAATTTCATGGAATCACTTGAAGAAGAAGTTGGAGAAACTCAAGATCAAATTATGGATATTCCTCAACCTTCCGCACCCATTTCACATACAATAGAGAACATTACTCAGATAACAGTTCGTGATCCTGATAGACCTGTAAGGACTAAAGGTCGTCCATGCAATGCTACTAGAATCCAGTCAGGTTTAGAACAGGCACAAGAAAAGAAAGAAAGAAAGAAACGCATATGTAGCAGATGTGGTGAACTCGGGTATTATAGAACTAGTTGTAAAGTTAACTTACAAAGGTACCATTTTCGTTTCTATTCAGTTTTAGCCCTATATAAGTTTATGAAACTTGATAGCACAAAGTCATATCTCATGATTAATTTGTCATATAATTTGTAGCTAAACATATGCTCGGGTGGTGGATGTATTGGTTTGTTCAAAAAGTCATATCTCATGATTAATGTACGTATGATTGCTTGCATTTTTGTGTATCAATCTTTAACAGCGCTTTATTTACTCTGTTTTTAACTTTTAACAAACGATTTATTTGCTTGTGCATGTGTTTCTCTTACATCGCTACCACTAACACAGGAACAAGCACAAGTGAACCAGGTTCATCCACAACTGTTGCTGATTGTCTTGTAGCTGCTGATGTATTACTACATTTTATGTATTAAGACTGATTGTGTTAAGACTGATTGTGTCTTGTAGCTGCTGATGTGTTAAGACTAATGTATTAAGACTGATGCATTGAGAAACAACATTTTTTTTACATTGATATGGGTTGCAAT
>BQKN01048634.1:0-11527 GCA_022839385.1 Asparagus kiusianus | reverse complement strand
ACCTTGATTGATGTTGGTATTGTGACCCCGAAGCCAAAGGAGAAGAAGGTGGGCGCAAATGCGATCTCCATTAGCTTCAGATCAGTTCCCTTATCCTGGTTTCAAGCCGAATCAGTGCCAGAGGTAAAGATGCAAACTATCAATGATGATCCTCATGGACAGCGCCAAAAAGGGTTAGTATCACATACGGCCCCTAACGGCGAAATCCTCTGGGTTCATCCGGATCTGCTCAAAGATGAACAGTGGACGACATCCAAGTCAAAGAAATCGAAGGGCAAAGGAAAGGAGAAGTCCTGTTACGGAGCCTCGGCGATTCCGGAGAGAGACGACGAGGAAATAACAGCTCTACCACTTTCTGATGAAGAGCATGAAGTCTTCGCGACAAGGGGTGGAAATGAATACCATTACCAGTATCCTGAAGCTCCTAATCCTAATGGTAAAACTCTGGCAGAACTGGGGGTGGATACGACCCCACCCGTAGCAACCAAGAGACCTCAGAGAGTTGTTAAGCAGAAAGAAAAGGAACCTCAACCCAAAGAAGTTCAAATTCCGAAGCAGTCTCGTTTCAATAAACCAATTGGACGAGACAAACCGGAAAGTTCAAATGCTCCATACCGGTTCGACGTAATGACTCAGTTAGCCAATATCCCAGCAAGGATCACACTGTACGAGTTATTGCGCCTTTCGAAAGAAACCAGGATAGCATTGCAAGAAGCCTTGGCTGATTCTGAAGTATTCCTCACTCAGATCAAACCAACTCCTGAAGAGCCAGAGTCGTCAGTGCAACATTGTAATCTGGCAGCCACCAAATTCCCTTGAATCGCTTTCACAAAAGAAGATATGCAAGTCCGGAATTCAAAGCATGATAGGCCGTTATATTTCACAGGATATATCGGTTCGAGCACGGTCAACCGGATTCAAGTCGATCCGGGTTCCGCTGTTAGCATCATGCCACTCCGATTGATGTACCACCTCGGAATTCCCGCCAGCAAGTTAGCCTCAACGGGAACTGTTATTTATGGATTCAACACTAGTGGATCAAGACCGTTAGGAAAAATCCGGGTGAAGTGTCAACTCGGAGATCTGAAGTCTGAAGTCACCTGCTATGTGATCGATGCAGAGACTTCCTATAACTTGCTGTTGGGTCGTCCATGGATCCACGGTAATCTTATAGTTCCCTCCACCCTCCATCAGTGTTTGAAATATGTCGATACTAATGAGGAAGTTAAGACGGTGGTCGCGGATAAGCAACCATTCAAAGGGTTAGAAAATTATTTTACTGACTCCCTTCTATATGGTGCTGAGTCCGAAACTGAACCATCGGCCCATGGCACGGACAGCGGAGATGAAGCTGATACCGAAGCCGGGCTCGATTATAGTGAAGGTCTTGTATTAAATGACATTGAACCTCTTGTAATCGATCTTGACGGTGATGAATCGTCGGACGAAAGTTGTAACTGGTAACTTGCCGATGAAATAATAAAGAATGATTTAGAGTATTCGCCTTGTCTTAATGATGTAATGCAGGAATTGTATGATAATCCTAGTCTACACATGCCAATTCGTTCGTCCTGCACGGCGACGAGATATCTGCAAAATTCAGCCGGGACAACGGTGATTCTACCTGCAAAGACAGGGGGTGAGAAAGAAATAATCTTTGGGAAAGGGAATCCATCCCCAGCTACTAATCTTTTCTTGGGTAGTAGCTCAGATGAGGAAAAGCCAGGACAATATTTCTCTCGATATAGTTGGCAAGCTAATGATTACATGGAGAGGCAAGGTTATGACCTCTCGCTTGGCGAAGGTCTTCATTTCGGTCAAGGAGTTAGGGTGCCACCCCGTTCTACTTATGTACCAAAAGGAAAACCAGATAATCATTATAGTCATAATAGAGGTCTAGGTTATGCTTCGTCATCTGAGGATGAAGATTGCCAACAGATCATCAGCCAGTTGATAAATGGAAGCGGGCATTCATCCGATACTTCAATGTGGGACTCCGACACGAGTATCGGAGAGAGATTCAAAGCCTTAATGTCAAATATGGTGACAGTTGATCCTTCCACGACTGAAGGAGACGACCAGTTGCCTATTTGGGAAGACCCATGGATGCATTACATGAATATCCAATATGGCGACCGATTTGAACAAAGAGAACCTCCTACTGAGGATAAAGTGGTCCAAATTAATATGGGTGACGAAACTAATCCGAAACCTATATTTATCAGTGGTGACCTTCCACCAGACGAGAAAGAGGAGTTAATCGTTCTCATTAGAGAGTATATCGACGTTTTTGCTTGGAATTACGAAGATATGCCGGGACTCGATCCGAACATAGCAATGCACACCCTCAACATAAAATCGGATGTCAAACCTGTCAAACAACAACAAAGACAGTTTCGTCCACAAATTATGGAGGCGATAGAAGCTGAAGTCAAGAAGTTGATCGACTCAGGTTTTATCAGAGAAGAACAACATCCTGAATGGCTAGCTAACATTGTTCCGGTTCTTAAAAAGACCGGAAAGATCAGAATCTGTATTGATTTCAGAGATCTGAATGCCGCCTGTCCTAAAGATGACTTCCCACTACCAATTACGGACGTCATTATCGACAATACTTGCGGATTCGAGAGAATGTCATTTATGGATGGTTTCTCAGGGTATAATCAAATCAAGATGCACCCAGACGATGAAAAACATACAGCATTCAGAACACCCATGGGGGTCTTTTGCTATACGGTTATGCCTTTTGGTTTAAAAAATGCTGGCGCCACGTACCAACGAGCCATGACGCAAATTTTTCAAGAACATCTGCGGAAAACCGTTGAATGCTATGTTGATGATTTGGTCGTTAAGAGTCGTGATAAAAAAGACCACATTAATGATCTGAAGACGATGTTTGATCTGATGAGAACTCATCAGCTAAAGATGAACCCGACTAAATCTTTCCTAGGAATGTCGAGCGGTAAATTTCTCGGATTCGTCGTCACCACAAAAGGTATTCATATTGATCCTGACAAAGTGAAGGCGATAAATGAGCTGCAACCCCCGAGAAATCTTAAAGAACTCAGAGGATTGCAGGGTCGATTGGCATATATCCGTCGGTTTATATCAAATCTGTCCGGAAAATGTCAACCATTCTCTAAACTTGCAAAGAAAGGCGTGTCATTCATTTGGGATGAAACGTGTCAAAAGGCGTTCGAGGATATTAAAGCATATCTAGCGAACCCGCCTATTCTCGTGGCACCGAAATCAGGCAGACCGTTTCTGATTTATGTCAAAGCGACGAGCCATTCGTTAAGTGCATTACTTGCACAAGACGACGATAACGGTCACGAACAAGCAGTATAGTACTTGAGTCGTACATTGGTAGGAGCTGAATCTCGCTATCCAAGGATCGAGAAGGAATGCCTTGCATTGGTATTTGCCGTCCAGAAAATGCGACACTATTTAGTAGGGCAGACGATTTATGTCATCTCCAACGTAAATCCTGTCCGCGTATTCATGACCCAGCCAGCTTCTATGAATTGGTGTTTAGCCAGATGGGCTCTACTTTTATCGCAATATGACTTGTACTTTAAGCAACAAAAATCGGTTAAAGGACGAGCTATTTGCGATCTTCTGGCGGAAAATCCTACAAAGGATGTAGTCGAATTGTATGACGATCTGCCAGATGAAACTCACGAAGTTAATACTACCTCACATCAACAAGTGTGGCAGTTATACTTCGATGGGGCTTCTCGCGCAACCAATGTGGCAAGCGCACCCGGATGTTCTAAAATCTCCTCAGGAGTGGGGGTCATTTTAGTGTCCCCGGAAAAGCATGTCTTGCCTAGAGCATACTCGTTGACCGGACCATGTTCTAATAATGTGGCTGAGTACAACGCGTTAATAATTGGACTCAATTTTGCCAAAGAGCTGGGGGTCGAATACCTTGAAGCTTTTGGGGATTCTCAACTGGTAGTTAATCAAATTCGAGGAGAGTATGAAGTCAGAAGTCCAGACTTGATTCCATACCATCAGGTGGCTATTGAGATGGCAGACTCATTTGAAGGATTTTTCATTGAGTACGTTCCACGTCTCCAAAACGCGTATGCAGACGCATTGGCGGCATTGTCAGTATCATTGGCTCAATCTCCCGAAACAGAACAATTGATTACAGTGAAGACTCACCAGCTTATCGTTCCAATCTACGACTCGGATGTTAAAGAAGCATACTCAACAGCAGTTGAACCCGAAGTTCGAGATTGGCGCTTTCCTATTATCGACTACGTCCTACATGGTATATTGCCTGAAGATGTAAAAGAAAGGGAATCGATTCGGCGAAGAGCACCGAGATTTTACTACAACGCCACAGCACAAATGTTGTATCGATGATCGTACGACGGTCTTCTACTCCGTTGCTTATCCGGCAAAGAAGCGGAACGAGCACTCAAAGAGGCGCATAATGGAATATGCGGTGCACATCAGCCCGGTCCTAAACTCTGTGATCGACTTAGAAGAATCGGGTATTATTGGCCAACTATGGTAAAGGATGCAGTTGACTACGCACGACGATGTGAAGTGTGTCAGTTACATGCCAATTATATGCACCAGCCTCCCGAGTATTTACACCCATCGGCGACGTCGTGTCCATTCGAAACTTGGGGCATGGATATCGTAGGTCCTATTTTCTCACCATCGGTTAAAGGGGACCGCTTCATTTTGGCAATCACCGACTACTTCTCAAAATGGGCAGAAGCAGTTCCACTTAGAGAAGTGAAGACGAGTGAGGTCATTAAGTTTATTAAACACCATGTCATATATCGGTACGGTGTTCCAAGACGAATAGTACATGATAATGGTCCTCAATTCGTCAGTAACGCATTCATCAAGTTTTGCGGCAAATTCGGGATTAAGGATGTTTCATCAACCGCTTATAATCCCACAGCTAACGGATTGGCCGAAGCTTTTAACAAGACCATCATCAAAATCTTGGCAAAGTTGGTGAAAACCAATAAACGAGATTGGGACGACAAACTTGGCGAAGCTTTATGGGCTTATCGCACAACTGTCCGTACACCTACCGGAGCAACTCCATATGCCTTAACATATGGATGTGAAGCTGTTCTCCCATTGGAAATACAGATTCCTTCTCTCCGTATCGCCCTTGCAACGGGAATGATGGCGGAAGAACATCATCAGAAACGTCTCGAGGAATTAGAGATGTTAGATGAAAAGCGCTTGGAAGCTCAACAACAGATCGAGTTATATCAGGCCAGAATTTCTCGGACTTTTGATAAAAGGGTCCGACGACGAAGTTTTAAAGAAGGAGATCTAGTTCTTGCCGTCAGAAGACCTATGATCCTCAACTCTAAGAAGAAAGGAAAATTTGAACCCAAATGGGAAGGACCGTTTGTAATAGAAACAGTCTATTCAAATGGTGCATACCGTCTGGTTACTCAAGACGGTAATAAATTGATGATGCCAATAAATGGGAAGTTCTTGAAAAAGTATTACCCATAATACGTTCAGGATAACCTATGTAATACGGAAAGTTCCTAGAGAGTCTTATGCAGGATATTTCGGGATAATCCGTTATCAGTTGATTATCATGAATAAAAAAAATGATGATCATATGAATAAGATGTTTTTACTAATATCGTTGAGATGAGATTTAATGACAGTTAATCTTTCCTCACGAAACCTTGTAATACAATTATGAAAAGGGAGTCTCGACGACTTGTAATCCCACGCCATGAAACCCCACCGTCCAGATCAACCAAAGGTCATCGGTCGGTTGAATTCTTATGCTTAAAATCAAAATTGTTCACTGAGTATTTCGTACAAATCAACAAATGCATTGTTATTTGTACCCTACTCTTATTCCTCTTTTGGTCAAACCTTCCTACAGTTAGGACCAAAGCCAAAATCCCCTCTCGATTCATTCCATGAACGAGAGGTCCACAAATCGAGTGATTAAACCTTTAAATAGTTAGGATCATCTCAAAACCTCTACTTGGTCAAACCTTACTACAGTTAGGACCAAAGCCAAAATCCCCTCTCGATTCATTCCATGAACGAGAGGTCCACAAACTGAATAATCAAACCTTATGACAGTTAGGGTTATTCAAACCAATTCGGATTCTTTAAGTGGAGATCCCACTTTGAGTTTCCTTTGCATCAGGAGATAGAATATAAAATTCTTCTTCTCTGATTCTGGGTTTATCTCTACCAACAAACAAGAGACCAGGAGATAGAATATAAAATTCTTCCTCTCCGATTTTGGGTTTATCTCTACCAACAAACAAGAGACCAGGAGTTGGGATATGAAATTATCCCCCCTCCATTTCTGGGTTTATCTCTACCAATAAACAAGAGACAAGGAAATGGAATACGAAATTATTCCTTTCCAATTCTGGGTTTTTTCTCTACCAACAAACACGAGACTCTGAACTAGAATATCCAAGTTCTTTCTTCACAAGCTTAGATTCGTTTTCATACAAAGAGAACGTAATCCATCCACATTTTAAAATCCGTGTCACATACACATGGGGGATGTTATCTCTATCCCTTATCAGAGATAAGCCTACATCTAACACATGTAGCCTACACATTCAATGTTGTAGTTTAAAGTCTAAAAGAGTTTAAGTCTTTTAGCCCAACGTTATATGTGAAACGGACTTAGATAATTCACATACTAGCCCGATTCAAACGGTGTCGGTAAAGGCATATCAAATCCGTTGATGGCTGAGGATTTGCCAAAAATCCTATAAGCATTATGGTTATTTATTCTAAACAAGAATGAGTAATCATAATGAAATCTTAATAAGCAAAATGATTCAATATATATTGACCAAGAGTGTTCAAAGGAAGCTACAAAGATATATGCTCTCTAATTACAAAAGTTTATATTGACTAATTTGATTTTCAAGTTTTGACAGCTCTAATGCATAAGTCTGTTCAAGTTCAGCTGTCAATTTAATCTTGAAAGCTTCTTCATCAACACTTTGAAGCGCAGCAACCTCTTGTTCCTTATCAGCAATTACTTTATCTTGAAGGTTTAGTTGTTGCAACAGGTCTTCCTCAATATGAACTTCTCGCGCCAACTCGGACTCCAAGACATCATAACCATCTTTGGCCATTGCAAGTTCCTCCTCTAGGCGAGCTATTTCCGCTCGGCTCGATTCTAAATCCCGGCGTAGATTGACCTTAGCTTGCGTTCTTTTGTCAATGATCACTCTAAGCTGGTGACTATGGGCTCTTAACTTTTGGATTTCAGAGTTGGCCATTTTCTGGGAGTCACGCCAAGCTTGCAACCTGGATTCCATGTGAGAAGCGATATAGAAGGGTATGCCTTTAGCACGAAGAGCTTGTAGAAGTTCAATATGTCGCTTCAAATCAACCAAATAAGCATTGATCGAATCGGCTAGCTCATTATACCCTTCCTCTCTGAATCCTGATATAAAACGCTCGAGAGATTTTTTATAACCCTCAAAGTGCGATCCTTTGAAGAGAATACGATCGACCATAGAGTTCAGGAAGGGGATGAAGCCCTGGAGATTGGAACAGATGACAGCCTTGTTCGGATCGTCGTCGACCAATAACGCTTGTATTTGATTCGATAATGATGAAGGAACTGCGATGAGGGCAAATAAGTCAGTACAGAACATATGAATGCATACAAGACAACAGGATGAAACATACCAAGTTCGACAGAAGAGCCTTCAATACGACTTGGTTTACCCAAGGATGGTAGTCCGGATTCCTGAACAACCAAGGTTGGTTCAAGAACGGTAGCTGTCGACGCACCCGTTATATCAGATGGTTTTTTAACTAAAGCCTCAGAAAACGACGGGTCCAAACTAAGAGGCTCCTTAGGAGGAGATTCTATAAACAAAAAGATTACGATGATCATAATGGAATAATAATTCGAGATTTGAAATTAGCTATGGGTAAAACTTACCAGCTCTGGGCACAACATCAGCCGACGTACCAACTTCTTCAGTTGGTCTTGCTTTTGTTGCGACTGGACTAATCTGGGGAGTGACGGTGACTTCTATCATCATGGGGTCCATAGGAGTACGAGGTTGAGATTCAAGAACTAATGATTGCAAATCAACTTCAGTTCCTGTCCATGGCACGAGCTCACGACCCTCTGGCTGATCAGTCGTTCCAGTGATTGTAGTTGTATCAGCTTCGACGGCTGGTCCTATAATTCAAACATTTATACGATTAATCAAGTTAGAAAATGTAAGGTGAGAAGTTTACAGAATAGAAGCCTTACTCTCAGAAGGACCTGCTTCTGTTAAATCAGCGCCAATCGTTGATTCTGTGGCCGCACCAGTGTCTTTCCCGAACAACAAATCGGAAATTTCTTGATGATCGTCCTCTGAAATATCGATACGGTAATCGAAATCAGTGAAGTCGTCGATTTTAGGAGTATGGGCGATTCCTCCTTCTGCTGGTTCGCTCGTTACGATATCTACAGGAAGTACATGGAGTTGTAAATAACTTATGAATTCAGGTGAATTTGCTCAAGATGAAGGTTAATTTTACCTTTGTCCGTCGGGACAATTTCAGCAGCTTCGCTACTTGTGCCAACTTCTTTTAGTTTAGCTAAAAGAATAGAAAGCACACAGGTCATTAGAGGAGGCACACGGTCCGACTCATTCATTTCTCGGATTTCTCTTCCCAGAGGAGAAAGATCAGTACCTGTGTCCGTAGCTGAGGGATCCATTTCAGGAGGTGGTGGAATACCAACTGGTCCTTCTTTCAAAGCATCCTGCATCTGTTGGACATAGCTGGTCTCCTCGGTCTCCATACCTCCGGGAGAAGCAGCATCAACGCGCAGTTCTCCTTCCTCTCGGCTCCCTACAGAAGTTGAACATAAAATGAGTTTGAGTATACAAATAAATGTAAGAGCGACAAAAACAAATAGTTACCTTGCTCATCTGAAGAAGCATTGTGAGCAGACGTCTCCTCTACAGCCGGAAGACGAACACGGGGTTTGGAGGCGGATTTCTTCTGCCTTTTCGATGAACGCACTTCATCCATAACCCCAGACCCTTCATGACGATGCTTAGTACGTAATTCAGCTTTGGGAGAGGCTTGAGTTTGAGCTTGAGCAGAAGGTCGGGATCTTGGCCGAAAAGCAATAGGCACTATATCTTCTTCATCCTCTTCATCACAACTAAGAACCTCTACTGTCATTCGGTTCGGATGTTCCATAACAACTCTCTCTCTCTTCTTTTTTGGAGCATCTGATGGTCGAGTAGACGCAGCAGATGGGCGCACAAGTCCTCTTTCAAAGAAAGAATCAGGAAGACCTGATCTTTCATCGGAACTTGAGCTTTTGCCCTCCTCCTTGGAAGTCTCCGTCTCCTCAGAATCAAAGTCTTCTTCACTATTAGCTGAACGAGCCGGTTCTTTTCCCTTTCTCGATGATTCAGCAGCCTCTTTCTTCTGAGTTGAAGGCGTAACGTCACGTGTCGCTCTGCTTGAACGTCGCGGGGCTGCCTCTTCTACTGGTTCCTGCATTCTCTGGTGTCGGGTGGTGGTGTTAGCAACAAGCAACCATTTACAAAATAAAAATGTCATCCGTAGAGGTGGTATTTCCAAGGGGAGATCGAACTCGGCGTTTGTACAACCGGCAATACTCCAGAACCAAGCTCTCGCTCCGTCGATAAGTCCTCCACGAAAGTTTAAGTGACGATTCGGGTTGCCGACATATATTTGATCATAGCCGAATTGACGAGCAAATCGGCATGGGAGGTAGGGTTCAATGAGACAAGTATCTCTCACCCTGAACAATAGGTAACCGGGTCGAATATTCATCAACCATCTGAAGCACCCGATATCCAAAACAGTGCGATTCTGCCTTGGATCTTCAGCATCCAATAAAGTAGCGTTGTAGGTACCAGAGAATTGAGGGAAACAGGGGTAGAATTCCCAACACTTGTGAATTCTGAACTGAATCGTTATATCCGGTTCTCGATGTTTGATCCATCTGCAAGCTTCAAGGTTCTGCAACAAAGGAACGTTGGGATTTACCTCCGCCGGAGCTTCCATTAAGTCTGGTCGGTGAAGCACTAACCAGGCCATTAAGTATGTATATGGCAATTCCAGCTTTGAAACTGATAAATTGGCGGAGGGTTTCTTCTTCTCCTGAGTAAACGCAGTGATTAACTGTCGTAATCCACTGTGAATGGCAGCCATCATAGCAGGAAGCAAGGATAATTTGTGACCTGTAGCTAACTGGACGGCTGGATACAATACTTCCATTGGCATTATATCAGAGGATTGGTGGGGAACTACGCATCTCTTCAGCCACAATGCCAGGAAACCAGCCAGCAGAGCGGTAGAGCTGATTGGAACACCAGCTTGCCACAAATAAGAGCGAAATTTTGTCCCATGCGGAAACCCATCTTCTGAGTGAGAGGTATAAGTCTGGGCCTTCGTTTTCTCTAACAGCCGGTTGATTTCATCTTGACTCATTGGAGACAATCCGCATACATCCTTCGAACGGTCTTCTAGATTCTTGAATAGATAATCGGCAAATTGTTTTAAGCTGATTTGAGGAGACTTCCTCCTTGCCTTGGTGTCCATCTCAGCCGTAGCTATGTGATAATGACAAGTCAACTCCCATAAAACGTCATGAGTCACAGCTGACCGATCCTTTATCTTATTCAACTGATTGGTAGTTGGGAAGAACTCTTGATATGGAATATCACCCAACGGCAAACCAGAAACCTGCATCATCTCATGTAACGGTAGTCCGAGTTCCCCATTCTTAGTAAAGAAGGTGTTAGTATCCGGGTTGTAGATCTCGAACAGACAGAGGAAATGACCCACACTAATCTGCAGGCCACTCATGGTAGCACGGATCGGAACCATCAACCCCAATTCGGTTAACTCTCGCTTCCAACGTTCCAAGACGTAGCGAGTCATTCTGGTCCACCACCATTTCTCTCCAAAGTAATGGACCCACCCATAACATCTGAAACTCTCTTTGGGTAATACTTTCCCCGCTGCCGCTAACCGGTTCTTCACTATGTTTGCTCGCGATGTTGTTTCATTGTGGGGTATATTATCTAGTCCTAAGACACCTGGATGAAGCCCTCTTATAGAAGTTCTCTCACTTGAACCTGGAGTGGCCTCCTTTCCAATGAAACCACAGTGAACGCTCTCATGATTTTCAGTTAATCTCCAGAACATTTCGCGGTTAACCGATAAATTTCTGAACTTTAATAGCGAATGGTCCCGAGGGATCAGCGGCAAATATAAGAAGGACGACCCACTTTGATGTAACCATTGTGCGGGCTTGCAGAATGCGACCCCCGGATCCTTTATGGCGTCACCAAACAAGAAATCCGGCTTTCTTATATATTTGTTATCATCTCGTTCTGAAATCAGAGGGGTGTCAGTGATTATCCGTCGCAGAATACGGCAACTACCTCGCTGAATCAGTTCTCTAGCTCCTTCACTATAATCCGGTTTAAATTGAGGAGCGGACTCTATTAAGGGTAATCCCTCATAAAGAGAATGAATA
>BQKN01048633.1:0-37937 GCA_022839385.1 Asparagus kiusianus | reverse complement strand
CTCCTATTAGATAATGAGTTGGCCATCATTAATGATGGTCAACTCATTATCCAATAGGAGGGAGGCACCTCACTTGTCCCCTCTATTGGTCCCATATTTTGGGTCCTTGTAGCAAAGCTCATATATATATATAAACTACAAGTACTTTTCATAAATGCTTAGTAGCATAGTGAAAAGTTAATGTTTTGGTGTTTCAAAAGGTTCTCTGTTCGAGGCTTGCCAACGGCAAGCCGAAAAATGTTTTATTTAATTAATCCCTCATAAGTTCTAGTGGGCTCGTGGGTCGTAGGCCAATGGGCCCGGGATCGGGGCTAATCGAGCTGAGGCGCTAAGTATCGCTTTGTTAGGCGTACTTTGTACTTCACACGGAGGCATCGGAGCTAGGTGGCACTATGTTGGCTGCTACTATGGTTGCCTCGCAGGTTGCTTCACAGCATGTGCATGAGCTACGCATTCGCACGAGGGTGTGACCCTAGCGTTCTTGAGATCTAATGAGGTTCGCTCGTTCGATGAGGTTCGTCTGTCATACGAGGTTCGCCTGTTTGATGAGGTTCGCTCGTTCGACGAGGTTTGCTGGTTTGATGAGGTTCAATTGTTCGATGAGGTTCATCTTTTTGACAAGGTTCGCTCGTTCGACGAGATTCGTCTATCGTACGAGGTTTGCCTGTTTGACGAGGTTCGCCCGTGCGACGAGGTTCGTCCTACAAATGATGTTCGTCGAATTTGCTGAGACGCGACCCTCGCGTTTTATAGTAACATGTCCATTGATTGCCTTTGTAGGCATTAAAAAATGCCAAAATTCGAAAAGTGAAAAGCAGGGTCAGGGAAACGAACCCCTTCTCAATCAGAAATGAAGTTCGTCGTTTAGAAAAGATCAACCTCGAGAACGAGGGTCGCCATACAGCGAAACTCAACATTGAAAGATAAAGTTCATTACTGAATGAAACGGATCTACGAGACTCAGAGCTCGTCATTGGATACAAGGTTTGAAGTTTGCTAGTTGATATGGAATCCGGAGATCGTCAATGAATGCGAGGTTTGAAGTTCACTAGTGGATACAGGGTTCGAAGCTCGTCGTTGGACACGAATTGAACTCTAGCTGCCAAAGATGAGGCTCGTCATTGGATACGAGGTTCGAACCTCGTCATTGGATACGAGGTTTGGAGTTCATCACAGGAGGCGACGTTCGTCAATAAAACCAAAGCTTGTCATTAGATTTAAAGCTCGCCAGTGAAGACGAAGCTCACGAGGCTCGCCACGCAGCAAGGCTCGACATCAAAGACGAGGCTCGCCATGCAATGAGGCTTGACATCAAGGATGAGGTTCACCAACGCAGTGAAGTTTGTCACCCGCATTAAATCAGGCTGTAACGGTCATGAAGACTCAGTCAGTCACGTGGGCTAGATTCCAGGAGTCAGTTACGCCACGACTCCACAAGTTCAACATATTAGTTACGCCCACGACTCCACGATTATAGCACGTCGGTTACGTGCTCAAACTCCTATAAATAGCCATCGATGGCTACAGAGAAAGGGGTTGGTTGATTATCAATTAATTAGAGATTTTTAAGCTTGGACTGAGAGAAGCATCAGAGATCAAAGTTTATGCGTATGGATTCGGAGTTTGAACCTCAATTCTAGCCAGCCGACAAACGTCAGAAGCTCTTGTGATCTTGGTCTGATCGTCAACGGGAGGCAAGCTCAACTCAAGCATCGAGGGAAGCATCCTTTCGCTATCAAGAACCCATGTTAAATAAAGAGAAGCTAAATTAATCTTCTCTTCATCTGTAATCGAGAGAGAGTGTGAGTGATTGTAAGGGTTTCGTACCAAGTGATCGAACCTATTTCTTAAAACAAGAAAATCAATCCCAACATTAATTTTTTGACCCTACAGACGATGGCGACCACAGTGGGAGCAGCTATTCTCTTCGACGAGATGGTGGTGGCACAATCAGACAAGATTACAGTGGGAACGGACGTCAAAACTCTGGTCATCAAATTTGACCAGTCCAAATACGAGGAGTACCTCTCCTCTGGTAAGTCTAGTCCCACGAAGGCACGAAAGTGCCGTCGAGTCTCGTATGAGACTTCAGCCCAAGTGGCTTCTGATGATTCAACTCGAGTTAGTCTCGAGGAAAAGTCTAAGTCCCTCAAAGAGGAGGCTCCAGAAACTAGCCGCCAGGCTAAGAAATGGGTTGTTAAATAACCTAGCCGAACTTCGGCTTCTACCAGCAAAATTATGACTTTGGATGACGAACCTCGCTCAGTTCTGACTGAAGCAAAGGTTTTCATTACTCTATTATCGAGACGCGCTCGACAACATCAGCGTCAGAATCAAGCTCTCTACAGGGCTCGAGCTTTGGTCTCGCTAGACGACTTTCATTATCGACCGAAGGTTAATCAACCTAAGGTCAACAAGTCTGACGAGGGTCAGGTGAATGAGGAGCATCCGAAAGACGGACCTCATCCTCGAACCCTAGTAGACTCAGAACACGAACCTCATCCTCAAAAAGAGGTTCAACAAAATCAACAAGCGGTTCGTACCGAGGTTCATCAAGAAAACGAACCTCAAGTTAAGAACCTACTGAGAAGACGAACTCACCAAACTCATCCTATCAACGAACCTCATCGTGTAAATGATGGAGTTTGTCAACTTACCCCAGGTCATCAACCTCTATCATTTAGAGGGTCTCGCTCGGGTAAAGCCATAATGACAGAATTGACTGGAGGTTGTCCAGATGGTGACCTTCGGGATTATCTCACACGCAAACGTAGCATGAATCAGATGCAATCACATTGCTACTGTGAGAAGATAATATCTGCGGTACTGTCCTAATGTCCATGTGGGGAGTCGACGTATAAATCTTCAGTCTTCGAACGATTGACTGAATTTCCAATAGTCTCATCACCAAGAAGAAGACGCTTTCGTCCAAAGAAACAAGCACCCAAGAATCGCCACATTGAAGTAACGATCAACATGGCCAGCAAGGGTAAAAGCAAAATCTCAGCTGATGATTCGGAGTCTTCTGATTTTGAAAGATCTCCCGGATTACGAGAGGCACTTATTGAAAGCCAGGGCATTTACCAACATACTCGTTCTCGTACTGGGGCAATGATCCCATTGGACTACCGCAAACTAACGGGATAATCTGGTGGTGTTGGTGAAGAACCTGAAAAAGCTACTTCTCAGCCTTCTAATACCGACCAAAGTGAGCAAGCAAGTGCTCACATGACAGGAAAGGAGGAAGAACTCTCGCAGTAGCTGGAAGAGCAACAATCAACCATCCTGAAGCAGCAGGAGTCCATCAGACGCCTATAAGCGATGGTGGAGAGACTCCATGAGGAGAAGGAAAAGAAGAAGAAGAAGACTCATTCCCAAGCCTCAGGATCTAGACGTAGAAGACCTTCACTTGTTGATGAAGATCGCTATGATGAAGACGATGAAGAAAGGGTTATGAAGATTCATTCTGAATCATCCGAAGTTGAATCTAATCCTCATACGAAAGAACGAGATCAAAAATAGGAGGATTTACAGAAGCAGCTTGACGCACTGAAGCTTCAAGGAAACTTCAAAGAGTTGGGGGTGTCAAGACCCTATCCAAGTGAATGGGATGTGATCCCATATCCTTTGAAATTCAAACCACTCAACTTGGTGCAATTTGATGGCAATGGTTCTCCTACCCAACATATTTATTACTTCCAAGCACAGACCGGTCATATAGTGGGTAATGACCTTATTATGACTCGATTATTCATTAGCACTCTGAAAGGGGTGGCTTTTGAGTGGTTTCGCAGACTTGAGCCAGGATCAATCCAGAGCTGGAGAGATTTGGAGAAGCTTTTCTTAGCCCGATTCTTCGATGATGACACTGAAGTGTCTATAACTACATTATCAGAAGAAAACGGAGTCGGTCAGTGACTTCGTCAAGAGATTCAGAAATCGATCGTTGCATTCACGCGATCAAGTTTCCGAAGCTACTCTCATGGAAATGTGCCACAACAACCTTTCTATCAATATATTGTCCAAGATGGGCGCTGTTGAGGCCCATTCATGAAAATATTTGGTTTGGCAAGGAGAGCAAGTGGAAAACATGCTCAAGAGGATAAGTACTGAAGAACCTCAAGAATCCCAGCCTAAAAAGGGAGGTGGTAAAGGCAACTATAATTCTCAGAAACAATCGAAGGGGAAAGACACTTTAGCTGTTGAGACAGCTCCATCTCCGAAATCCTCCACCAAGCAGAAAGGGAATACATCCGACAATCGTTTTCAGAAGAAATATGATTTCAAAGATGAACATGTGGTCTCTATTCTTACATCTTTAATCAAGATGAATAAGATCAAGCTGCCAGAGGTAAAGCGGAACACAGAAGTATCAAGGACTAATGATCCTAACTTTTGCATGTACCACAGGATGGTGCATCATCCAACTAAAGCTTGTTATATCCTAAAAGACAAGATTCAAGCTTTATTAGACGCAGGTGTGATGACCCTTCAAGCTGAGCAAAAGAAGATGTCTGCAAATATGGTTTCACTTCAATTTGGGGACTTCGCCAAAATACAAATACAAGATGGCGTACAACCAATTCCTCAGGCGGAGGCGAGGGTGGTGAACTTCGACCCATATCAGAAGAAAGAGAAGGGGATGGTCTCTTACACTACTCCTAAGGGTGAATTGATGTGGGTTCATCCTGACTTATTAATGGACGAGCAGTGGACATCGGCAAACTCAAAGAAGCCTAGAGCCACACGAAGAACTTGCAACGCCGTTTTAGCTGTTCCAGACGAGGGGGTTGAAACTACATCACTTAGTAGTTCTGAGGATGAACAACCAGCCTTCGCTGCATAGCCTGCACAGATATCAGGAACCCGCGAAAAAAAAGAGTATTTGAAGAAATATTCTGAAACAACGGCTACACACCCAGACCAGGGAAAGAAGTAGCGGAGCAAACTCAACCTAAGGAACTTCGTTACAACAAAGCACTCAGGAAAGATGCGCCGAAGAGTTTGAAATATCCTTTTCGGTTTGATATGTTGGATCAGTTAGCCAACATCCCAGTAAGGATTACCTTGTTTGAGCTCCTACGTTTATCTCGATCAACGAGAGAAGCTCACCTTGAAGCATTGGCGGATAACGAGGCTTTCCTTACTCATTTTCCACCAAATCTAGCTGGAGCAATGCTAGAAGAAGCTTGTCCTTAATGTTGTCAAGTTTTTTCAAAGAAGAATACCATGCATCACCTTTTCCCAAGAAGACATGCATGTGAGGAACCCGAAACATGATAGACCATTGTACTTCATAGGGTACATCGGCTCTATTCGGGTGGACAGAATTCAGGTTGATCCTGGTTCTGCTTTGAGCATCATTCCATTACGGCTCGTTCGTCACCTTGGAATTCCTCTGCATCATTTATCAACGACGAGAACCACCATATATGGCTTCAATGCCTCTAATACTCGTCCCCTTGGTAAGATCAAACTCAAATGTCAGATGGATGACTTGAGGACGGACGTTACCTGCTACATCATTGACGTAGAGACATCTTACAACTTGTTACTGGGTCGACCATGGATCCATACCAATTTGATTGTTCCATCCACTCTAAACCAATGCATGAAATATGTAAGCGAGAGTGGTGAAGTAAAAACAGTGGTCACAGAGAAGCAACCATTCAATGGGTAGAGAATTATTTTACTGATTCTATCCATTATCTTAATGGTGAGTCATTTGAAGTACCACTGATCGAAGAACCAGATAGCAGTAATGAAGCCGATATCGAGTTTGAGCACGAACAGGGTCTTGTTTTTAATGACATAGAACCCGTCGTAATCGGTCTTGAAGATCTGGATGTAAATGATCATGTCTATAAAGACAGCAGAGTTATCTTTAATAAAAACGATTTAGCTTACTTCTCGCGTATGGAATTAAATCCTAACATGCCAGGTACAAACGTTGATGTGATAGCGGATCCACTATCCAAATTATATGCTGAATCAAACTTGTACATGCCGATTCAGTCATCTTTTATGACAAATTGACGACAAACCGAATCTTCACAAGTAGTCTTTGTAGTACTGGCTAAAGTTAACGGTCAAAAAGACATTATCTTCGGAAAGAGTGATAGCCCGGTGCAAACCATTTTGGAGGAATCCGAGAAAGAGGAAAGGGATCCGTAATTCTCATACTTTACTTCAACAACTCGAAAGCTTATGAAGAATATGGGATATGATTTTATTCATAAACAGAGCTTAAATTTTGGCAGAGGGATCCGGACACCAATATGATCTGCGTATGTCCCGGAAGGAAAGCCAGAAGATTATTATCACAAAACTCGTAGTGGATTGGGTTATGAATCTCCATCGTTTATACTGCGTTTCGGGACTAAAGGAGAATCAGATGATGATTCTTTCACCTTGTCTTCCGAATCCAATTGCTGGGAATCTGATACCAGTACAGGAGCTATATTCAAAGTACTCATAGCTAACATGACCTCAGTGTCTTTGATAGAGAATCACGAAGATGATCAATTACTTTTGTTTGACGATCCATTAAGTCTACAGCTCAGTATACAGTGAGAACACTGTTTTGTACAACGTGAACACCCTACTGATAACAAGGTGATTCAGGTGAACATGAGAGATGAGATTAATCCAAAACCCATATCATAAGTGATAGTTTATCGCCAGAAGAGAAAGAAGACTTCATTACCCTAGTCCGAGAGTATATTGATGTCTTCGCTTGGAACTACGAGGATATGCCTGGGCTTGATCCCTAAGTGGCTATGCATCGATTAAATATCAAACCAGACATCAAGCCTGTTAAACAACAACAAAGGCGATTTCGGCCCCAAATAATGGAAGCAATTGAAGCTGAAGTCAAAAAGCTCATCGAATCAGGATTTATCTGCGAAGAGAAACATCCTGATTGGGTGGCCAACATTGTCCCTGTCCTAAAAAAGAACAGGAAGATTCGAGTGTGCATCGACTTCCGTGACTTGAATTTGGCTTGTCCTAAAGATGATTTTCCGTTACCTATCATGGACGTCATTATTGACAATACGTATGGGTTTGAAAGGATGTCCTTTATGGATGGATTCTCAGGATACAACCAAATCAAAATGTATCCTAATGATGAAAAGCATACATCCTTTCGAACACCTTCAGGGATATACTGTTATGCAGTAATGCCCTTTGGATTGAAAAATACGGGCGCCACCTATCAACGCGCCATGACCTCTATCTTTCAAAAACATCTACGAAAGATTGTGGAATGTTACGTGATGACTTGGTCGTCAAAATTCGTGACAAGGAAAACCATTTACACTACTTGAAAACAATGTTTGATCTTATGCGGGCGCACCAGCTCAAGATGAATCCAACTAAGTCATTCTTAGGAATGGCTAGTGGTAAATTTCTCGGGTTCGTAGTCACGGCTAACGGAATTCATTTGGACCCAGATAAGTCAAGGCCATCCAAGAACTACCACCTCCCAGGAATCTTATATAAGGAGCTTCGAGGCTTACAAGGAAGATTGGCGTATATTCGTAGGTTCATTTCTAACCTATCCGGAAAATGCCAACCATTCTTAAAATTAATGAAGAAAGGAGTATCCTTTATGTGGGATGAGACTTGCCAGAAAGCGTTCGAGGAGATTAAGCAATATCTCTCCAATCCACCGATATTGGTCGCACTAAAGTCAGGTAAGCCTTTCTTGATATATATTCGGTCTACAGATCATGCATTAGCAGGACTCTTGGCGAAAGATGATGAAAATGGTCATGAACAAGCCGTCTACTATCTCAGTAGGACACTATCGGGTGCTGAACCTCGTTATCCTCTCATTGAGAAGGAATGTTTGGCGTTGGTCTTCACAGTTCAGAAAATACGATATTATTTGGTTGGGCAAACCATACATGACATTTCTCAGGTTAATCCTATTCGGGTATTCATGACACAGCCCAGTGCATTGAACTGATGACTCGCCAGGTGAGCTTTGCTGCTTTCTCAATATGACATCCACTTCAAACCTCAAAAAACAGTGAAAGGTTAGGTTATCTGTGACCTTATGGCTAATCATCCGCTAAAAGAAAAGGCCGAATTATATCAGGACATACCTGATGAGACGTATGAAGCAAACGTCATCTCTAAAGAACAAGTATGACAATTGTACTTCGATGGTGTAGCAAGGACAAGTTCTACTGGTTGGGTTATAGCTGGAGTGAGGGTTGTCTTTATCTCTCCCTAAAACCACATACTCCCACACGTCATTTCTCTAATAGAGCCATGTTCTAACAATGTGGCGGAATACAATGCTTTGTTGGTTGGCTTGGATATAGCCAAACAGTTGGGGGTGAAACATTTAGAAGCATACGGTGATTCTCAACTCATTGTTAATCAAATGAAGGGAGAGTATGAGGTTAGGAATGAAGATCTCGTTCCTTACCATGCCGCAGCAATCGCATTGGCCGATTCCTTTGAGAGCTTCTATATTGACTATATACCCCGTCTCAAGAATACCTATGCTGATGTACTAGCGTCACTTGCGGCTACTTTAGCTCTACCTGAAAGGACTACACAGCAGGTCACAGTGACAAGCAGACGATTATTCAAATCAAAGTATGCACTGCTGATCAATGCAGTTGAAGCGGAACCGTCAACACTCGAACCTAAAGATTGGCGATTTTTGATCATCGATTATGTCTTATACGGCTTCTTGCCTGAAGACATCAAAGAAAGAGAATCTATTTGTAGACGAGCGCCTATATTCTACTATGATTCTCAATCCCAGATTTTGTATCGAAAGTCGTATGATGGACTTTTGCTTCGCTGTTTGTCAAATAGAGAAGCAAAAGAGGCCCTTAAAGAGGCTCATGGAGGCATCTGCGGAGTTCATCAGCCCGGTCCTAAGTTGTGGGACCGACTATGCAGATTGGGTTATTATTGGCCTAATATGGTACAAGATGCTGTTGCTTATGTTAAACGATACCACGCCTGTCAGATACATGCTAATTACATGCATCGACCACCCGAGCATCTTCATCCTTCAACCACTTTATGGCCTTTTGAAACGTGGGGAATGGATATTATTGGCCCAGTGACACCACCCTCTTCCAAAGGACATCGCTTCATTTTGGCGATAACTGATTACTTTTCTAAATGGGTAGAAGCAATCTCATTGAGAGAAATCAAAACGAGTGATGTTGTTAAATTTTTAAAACATCACATCGTATATAGGTACGGCTTTCCGAGACGTATCATTCATGACAATGGGCCCCAATTCGTTAGTCAAGCCTTTAGCCGATTTTGTGACAAATTCAGGATCAAGAATTTGGCTTCAATGGCTTATAATCCTGCTGCTAATAGGTTAGCAGAAGCATTTAACAAGACCATCATCAAAATTCTCACTAAAGTGGTTTCAACGAACAAAAGAGATTGGAACGAGAAATTGGGTTAGAGTTTGTGGGCTTATCGCACAACGGTTCGAACGCCGACAAGAGCGACACCATATTCCTTGGTATACGGATGTGAAGCCGTATTACCATTAGAAATCCAAATTCCCTCTTTGTGGATAGCACTCGTAATTGGTATGACGACGGAAGAGAGTCACCGTCGGTGTTCGCGGGAAAAATCGTAGCTTTCATTGAATTCATCGTACCCCTTAGTAACAGTTTATCGGTTACAAAGATCCGGTCTTTTTATAAGATCCGGTTACAATAAAATCAAATAAAAAAAAGAAAATTACAACCTTCCTTTTCTGGAACAAAACGCGAGCTCCTGTTTTGCGGTCACTCGCTTGTGCGGGTTCTTTGCTTGCGCCGGGGTTTATCCATGGACCACCGCGCGATCTAGATCCGGTCGGATCTACGCAGTATGATGGGTATTATTTCGCCAAGGAAATAATAGCCGAAGTAATCGAAATCGACCAAGCAAAATCGATACTCTTCTCGGGATCAAAGACCAAGCTTTGATCCGGAGGATGACTGCGTAGATCTGAGATCCGGTCCCTCTCGAACTCTTGCCTTATTTAGCGTTGACGATCGCCGAGCACCGGATCTGGAAGAGCAAGTCCTCAAAGTCCCAAAGCTTCAATCTTTTTTAGTTTTGAGCCTTGAATCCAGCAGAGCTTCGCCTCCAAAATTTCTAACCCTTAACAAATGAGCCCCCCTTGCCTATTTATAGGCACTCGTCACTGTGCCCGGGCACAGGTGGCCGAACAACCTAGCCACCATGAGGTGGCTCGGCCACCGAGCCACCTCAAGGTGGCTCGGCCTTGGCCGAGCCACCTCATGAGGTGGCTCGGCCACCGAGCCACCTCAAGGTGGCTCAGCTTTGGCCGAGCCATCAAGAGGTGGCTCGGTTTCGGCCGAGCCTCTCTTGGTGTTGGTTTTTTTCGCCGTTGTGTCCGTGTTCCGGTTCTGTGGTTGATTTATCCGGACTTGATTCGTTGACCTGATTTGGCAGTAAATCCACTTTTGAATTCGAGTCTGAAACTGATCTTGATTCGATCTTGATTCGTTCGAGTCCGCTCTTGGTTGGATGACTCGTTGATTCCTCAACCCGTTAGCTTGATTCCGCACGCGAGTGGATTTATTCCGTTGTTTGCGTGCGGTTCGTTAGCCTCGTTAATCTACTTCATCGCGTATCATTTGGCTTCGCTGTTGTGGACTAACGATGGTGTTTGCATACGTCGTCCGATGGTTGGTTTAACGTCGTCGAGCTGTGTTAAGGGACCTATAGGCAGTTTTATACGCCTACAGATACCCCCTCCAAAGTATTTCAGCCTCGTTCTTTTATATAAGAGTCTGGAATACTTTGGATATGATTATCCCATCCTTCAATCGGTTATGACGGGATATTTGGAATGGCTTCTATTCTTGATTCCTTCAGTCCTCCAGGCTATTCGATGCTTTGTCGAATGTCTGTAAGGGTTCCGGTGCTGCATTTATTGTCTGACCGTCTGTCGGAATTTTGAACTTGAAGTCGATTATCGATTTCCTGACTTTTTAGCTCGAGTTTGCTGTTTCAACATAGAACTGACCATCGATTGCCGGTGTTGAATCTTCATTTGCAACACATTGTTCGGCGTTTGAGCTTCCTTGTGACGCGTTGTCCGGGGTCCAAGTTTCATTGCGACGCATTGTCCGGCGTTTGAGCTTCCTTGTGACGCGTTGTCCGGCGTCGAAGCTTCATTGCGACGCGTTGTCCGGCGTTCGACACAGTTTATACTCGTACGTCTTCTGGAGTTGTTCGCGGGAAAAATCAAACTTTTCTTCATTGCTGATTCCGTTACACTCTTAAATAACAACTTTTTGCGTTACAGAGATCCGGTCTTTTTATAAGAACCGGTTACAACGAAAATCAAAGAAAATAAAGAAAAATTACAACTTTCCTTATTTGTTGAACAGATCACGAGTTCCTGTTATCCGGTCACTCGCTTTGTGGGTTGTTTGCCTGCGCCGATGGTTATTCCGTTGACCACCGCGAGATCTGGATCCAAGCAGATCTACGACGTATTACGGGTATTATCCCACCAAGGAGATAATAGCCGGGAGGGATCGTTTCACTAAAGAAACGACCGCTCGAATCTCGGGATCAAAGAACCAAGCTTTGATCCGAAGTACAGCGACGTAGATCTGAGGATTAGATTCCTTCGAACTCCTGCCTTGTTTGGTGCGGGGGCTCGCCAAGAACTGAATCCGAGTGTCCAAGTCTTCAAGCCTTCAAAACTCCGAGGTGAGGTCACAATCCGGCAGAGTTTCGGCTCTTCAGAAGTTCAACAAAAAAAAAGTCCTCTCAAATGAACAATCACCCCCTCTATTTATAGGGCACCAGAACTGTGCCCGCGTGCACAAGAGAGAGGGGGGAAAGGGAGCCGGCCACCTTGGGGTGGCTCGGCCTTGGCCGAGCCACCCTGAGGTGGCTCGGCTTTGGCCGAGCCACCCTAGGGTGGCTCGGCTTGGGCCGAGCCACCTTAGGGTGGCTCGGTTTCGGCCGAGTCCCCCCGGGTGTGTTCCGTCATGTTCCCATCTTTCGGTTCTTCGTTTGATTTGTCTGGATTTTGATTTGATAGTCCGGGTCTTTATTTGGCAGTAAATCCGCCTCGGTGTTGGAGTTCGAATCCATTTTGTTGTTGGACGACTCGTTGACTTTCCGAACCGTTGGATTGGTTCCACATGCGAACGTGTTCCGTTGCTTGCGTGCCTCGTCGCCTCGAACGTCCGTTGATTTGTCGAATCATCGTGCTGAGCTATGTTAAGGGACCTATAGGTAATTTTATACGCCTACAGATACCCCCTCCAAAGCGTTTTAGCCTCATTCTTTTATAGAAGAGTCTGGAATGCTTTGGATATGATTGCCCCTACCCTTCGTCGGTGTAACGGGACCTGGAACGACTTTCGTTCTGTATTCCTTCACTCCTTCAGTCTATTCGGTGCTTTTTCGAATGTCTGTAAGGATTCCGGTGTTGCATTTATTGTCTGACTGTTGTCGGAATTTGAACTTTGACGTCGATTCCTGATTTTCCAATCTTTTAGTTCGTGCTCATTGGTTCGACGTACAACTAACCCTCGGTTGTTAGCGTTGAGTTTTCATTTGCGACGCGTTGTCTGGCGTCGTGTTATTGAGTTATCCTTAAGAATATTTTTAGAAAAATATTCTCCAGGAACTTCTCAATAAAAATAGGGAATAGTTTATACTCGTATACCTTATTGGAGTATTTCCGTGCCCAAAATGGGCTAAACCGGCTTAAAAATGAGCCAAAAAAGGGAGTAATTTGGCTCAAAAAAATTCTTCCGTTCCTTCCGAATGTATGGGAGAGACAGGAATAAACCAAGGGTGAGACCCTCAGTTGATTTGAAGTCGTTTCGATGCTCGATTCAACCCCATTTGGATTGATTTGGATTGGTCCGGTCTGGTTCAACTTGGTCCGGTCCGGTTTAAGGCTGGTTCACCTTATAAAAGTGGTCCATTTTTCTTCTTTTTCTTCTTTTCTTTCTCCTCTCTAGGGCCGCCCCCCTGACCTATTTTTGATTTTCTCTTCCCTCGAGCATCCGTTCTCCCTCAAACCTTGATAGTCGTCCCAGATCTAGGCTTCCTTTTGATCTTGGACTGAAAAATCCCTCAAAAACCATTTTTTAGAATTCCTCTCAGGCCCCTCGAGCGCGTGGTTCAAGTTTCCTTAAAGATCTCATCTTTATTGGATCTCGAGCCTTTCTTCAGGTAAATCTTCCACAATCTTGATCTTTTTCATGTTCAACCTAATGTATAGAGTCGTGGGATTGTATGTAAGGGTTGAGGGTGTGATTTGACGCCTCGAGCTAATCTTTCAGGGGGTAAAAATTGCAATTTTGAGGGGTTTTTATGCAAAAATTAGGGCTGAAATTATTTTTTGAATCTAACCACTTGAGTTATTTTGCAGGTCATCATGTCTCGTGCCCCGAGAGGTCGTTCCCCTGCTGTGTCGGTTGATGGCGCGCCTCCCTCTTACGCTGGTGAGCTACTTTTTTTTGCAAATAAGCCCTTTTTTCTTTGTAAATTGATCCTTTTTACCCCACGTTGTTCTCCTTGGTGAGGCAATCGGGAAAAGCCTTGATTCTCCTTGGTGAGGATCGACGCTTTTTTGTATATTTGGGAATTTTGCAAATTAACCCTTTTTTCTTGAAAATTTACAAATTGGTCCTTTTTACCCCCACGTTGTTCTCCTTGGTGAGGCAATCAGGAAGAGCCTTGATTCTCCTTGGTGAGGATCGACGCTTTAAAGATATGTTTTGCTTGGTCAAAACCATATCTCAAAAATAAAGGGGGCGATTTGACGCCACATTGCGCTTTATAAGGCAGTGACTCTATCTTAGCTATTTGTAAGATGAGTTCAATTTCCTTTTATAATTGGGACTAACCAGTGTTTAACTGTTTATTTTGTAGTTGGATACCCTTCTAGATCATTCTCATCCCACGCAGTATATGGGCGTCGTGGCGAGTATTATTCGACCTTCGACGATCCTTCCCCTATTCCGGTTACTCCTCAGTTTGCTTCGGGCACATCGACTGAGGTTGCCCAAGTGGTGAGGGAAGGTAGGCCTCGAGCTATTCGCCAACTGATTACAGATGCGCCTTTTGTGAAGGACGCCAGCTCTACTCAGCCTCTTCGGAAGGGCGATTTCTTATTTGGTGATTCTGTCGACGACCCAGAAGCCGTATTTATTGATGCTGAGCATTGGCTTCATAAGACCGACAGTGGCTTCATATACTTGCCGGAGATTCCTCGGCATCGCTCATTGACTGAGCTCAGGCGTCAGGCTGTGACACGGGAGATGTCGTGGTGCCTGACGGAGGATCATGAGAGTGTCCATTGCGGCTACGTCACTCATCAGGCAGTTCCTGGCTCGAGCAGGAGTCATATCACCGGATTGCATCCCGGAGTAGTGGGACTAGATGCGCCACCACATAACGAGCTCCTCGCCACCGCTTCTACCTTGAGGAACCGTCTTGCTGCCTTAGGACGTGAGATGCCCGCGACACGTCACAGGTTTTATGGTTGGGTCCATTCTTTGGATAAGTTTTGGTGGACCCGTATGACGACATATGTCTTAAGCCGATGGGGCGAAGAGTTGCATGCTTGTGGCTTATATGCAGCTATTCGTGCCACCATGTACGGCTTGCCGGTCAGCGCGAGGCACTTCTGCGCTTTGTTCGAGCTTTACAATCCGGACTCGAACACTTTTCTGACCCGACAAGGGGAATTGGGTTTGGCTCTTCACGAGATGCACAGGATTTCTGGCTTACCCATGGGACAGATGCTATATCAGGAATACTTTCCCTCCAACCATGAATTGGGTCAGCTGAAGGATCGCATGCCCGACCGCTATGAGACACTATGGGACCTCACTTGTCATTATCAAATTGCTTTGGCGCAGTCCGAGCCTTTAGCAAAGAGGACCAAGGTATGCGTGAGTCTGAAGCAATTTGCGAACTACTTGTTCAAGAATCTGGAGAGCAGTTCTGGCGAGGATATTTGTGAGTTGGCCACACTCACTCCTTCAGAGGTGAACAGTCTACTGAAGAAGATTGACGCTCACTCTTACACCACTAGCAGTCCTGAGGGTGGCTTTCCTGCAAAGACCAAGTTCAAGTCATTCTTGTGGCATGCTACCGCACCGATTCGACCGATGACTCTTCTTGCCGGCTTTCTTGCTATCTGGTTGAAAAAGTGCGTGGTTCCATATCAGTCTGGCGACGCCTTGCCCTTGGAGGTACTTTACCCAGCAGTTCAGCTCGCCTATAAGAAGGAACTCTCACTTCTTCCGGTGATGGTGGCTAACATTCATCGAGGGCTTCGACAGCTTTCCAGTGCCTTCACCCGGAAGGAAACTGATATGCCAGGTCAGATTCCCACTCTTAAGGTGGAGCTTCCGTATGCTTATTTGATGGCGTGGTTCGTCCTTCACCGCTCGGATATGATGTCGGTACCGAACACCACAGACCACTCTGTTCCCCTGTTACAGTTGCTTGAGAATGGCAGGTGGGAGGGACGTGGATTTTCCGATGTCAGACAGCAGCTGTAGGTCCACAAGTGTTGGGCATTTTCCACTTGTTTTCCGCAGTTCTCCGGCCGATACGGTGAGTGTTTGATAGATGAGGAGAGGCCGAGAGAGTACCGGACTCACTTAGACATCGGCTGCTTCAACTGGATGGTGAACATTAGGCCCGGCTATCTGACTTTCCGGGTGAGGGATCAGTGCTTCATAGAGCCATATCTACCCTGCCGATTCGCTCGCCAGTTTGGCTACGACCAGCTTTACGTCGGGAATCCTCGTCAGCAGCTTCGGACCCATAGTGGTTTGATAGACGGTCTCCGTGCATGGTTGTGGACCGTGACTGGCTGTACTGGTGCCAAATTCAGTCTCCCGAGTATTGATCGGCAGTTGAACCTCACTTTCTTAAGCTGCAAATGGTTGCTAGCAGCTAATAAGACTATCCCCGTGAAGCCGATTACAGAGATAGAGGCTGAGGAGGCTTCTCAGATTGATTCCCTTAGGATTCGGGAAAACGCTCGGGCACAGAGGGTACGGAACAAGACTCGTCGGATTGATGAAGAGGGACGGAGGACCTTTCATTCTGTAGACGAAGTTTCAGGCGGAGACCCTGAAGATTATGAAGACTTTTCCGAGAGAGGTTTGTGATTCATCTTTTCCTTCTATCTTCCAGAAGTATTAAAACTGACTATGGTTTGATGTTTCAGGGACCACAGTTGATCAGGATGAAGAGTTCCGTCCTCCTCCTCAGGCGAGACCTTCGATCCCCACTGCTAGGCGGAAGAGATTGGCCCGCAAACCTCGTGTGGCTTCACGAGCATCTGATATGGATTTGGCTGGTGATGATCCTACTAATGACGGAGGTAACATCTACCCTGAAACCATCCTCTTGATTATTCTGAACATTGACTCATGCTTTTCCCTTCTCTATATAGGAGAACGTGGAGAGAGCGAGATGAGCCCTGATCCCGTTCCTATATCTCCTGGTGAGTCTGACCCCCTGCCTCAGGTGGAAAGATCTACAGGAGTTGCTGACATCAGGGAGAGTGTCAATGTAGGACCTGATCCCATGAATCTAGGTACATCTAACACTGACAATGTATTTTTTAGATGACGCACAAAGGAATTTGTGCATAGTCTAATTGTTTCTGTATTTCTTGCTCCTTCAGATGACCTGCAGGAGGCGAATCCTGGAAATGAAGAGGCTAATGCACCCGTGAAAGGTAACTCATTTTTATTGGTTGTAGTCTCTTCATTCTTCTTTGACACTTATATTCTCTTGTGTCAGACTTCTCGATTGATGATTTTGACGAGGGAGGCTTGTTTGTGGACACTCCTATGCTGAACTTCATGTATAGCTCGCCCCAGATTGATGACCAGTTACCTGGGGATATGTTTTCTGAGTCCACATTTGCTAACAATCCCGAGGGTGGTTCCCTTGAAGGTATGTGCCTCCTTCTGAGTTGATTATAGGACTAGCCAATCTTGACTAGTGCAGCTATAATGTAACGCCTCTGCGAATTTCGTTTTGAATTTGACAGGAGCTTTTGTTGAGAAGGACCCTGTTGAGCCGGTTGCGAGACCAACTACACCAGTTGATGCACCTGCAGCCGTTACACCTTCACCATCCCCAGCGGCTCAAGGGGAAGAAGGTATAAGTCAACTCATTGAGGAGCGCTATTCTTTTTTTTTATTAAGACTTTTGACGGACTTCTCCCTTTTTTGTGTAGGGCGTTCTTCTCGTCTTCATGTCCTAGTGAAGGAGTTGTTATCTGACGACGATCCCGACAAGGTCGTCATCTGCATAGAAGTTCGCTCCTTCTTCTCCTTTGTGAATGCTATGATTGGCAAGCTCTTCCACGATGGACTTTCACTTCACCAGTTTAAACCTCTCCTTAATTCCAGAGTCAATTTGATAAGGGAAGCAGGATATCCAGATTTGGCGAAGGCTATAGCTGACGATCTCGACTGCCTAGAGCATGAGCTTCAGATGTTTCGTGAGCTTCGAGATACCGGCGCCTCTTCATTTATTGCTGCTGAATTGGACACCCGCTTACAGTCACTACGCGAGACTCAGATTCTTGCTGAGCTTGAGATTCAGATGCAGCGAGACCGAGTAGCTCGAGTTGAGATCGGCCTTGCTACCAGATTATCTTCACTTGCCGAACTCGATTCTTCTCTTATCTCTTGTGAAACCAAGATAGACCGGCTTGAAAGAGAACTCCGCGAAGAAAAGGAGACCTTGGGTATTCTTCAGATGACGAAGGCACAGGATCAGCAGACCTGCACGGCTTTGTCTGATGAGTTGAAGTCTTTGAAGCAGAGGCTAGTCGAGATAGAGGAGACTGCTACGAAGACTTCGACTGCCACCGAGGAGTCCATTAGAGCTGAACTTAGTCAAGCTTATGATGAGAAGCTGTCTAAGATCAGTCAGCAGATTTTTGGTCATAGTTTTGATGTATGATTTTGTTTGCTGAGTACTTTGACCTTTGATTCCTTTAGTGAAACTGGTTTTCATTTTTATCTTTATTATGATTCGTCATTCCGTTTGAAATGATTGACCATAATATTCATAGGATTTTTGGCAAACCCTCAACCATCAACGGGTTTGATGAGCCTTTACCGACTACCGTTTGAGTCGGGCTAGCATGCGGATTGTTTAAATCCGTTCGCATGTAATGTTGTGCTCAGAGATTGAATTCTCTGAGACTTTGTGCTATGATGTTGAATACATAGACTTCGCCATTGTTACGGGAATAGGCTACCCGGCGACACGTGTGAGGTGTTGACTTTAGGATTTTTGGCTAACCCTCAGCCTCTAACGGATTTGATTAGCCTTTACCGACTACCGTTTGAGTCGGGCTAGCATGCGGATTATCTAAATCCGTTCCGCACGTGACGTTAAGCTAAAAGAGTTAACTCTTTTAGTGCTATGATATCGAATACGTAGACTTCGTCTTTCTCCTGTGAAAAGACTAAACAGCAACGTGTATGAGACGTTGACTTAGGATTTTTGGCAAATTCTCAGCCTTCAACGGATTTGACGTGCTCTTACCAATTACCGTTTGAATCGGGCTTACATGCGGATTGTTTTAGTCCGTTCCGCATGTGGCGTTGTGCTAAAGGAATGAACTCCCTTAGACTTTGTGCTACAACTTCGAATATGTAGACTTTGCCGTTGTTATTGGAATAGGCTACCCAGCAACGTGTATTAGACGTTGACTTATCCCTACTTAGGTTTCGAGATAAAGGTCCCCAGAGTTAGGCTCTGGTATCTTTTTCTACGGATAAAGACCAAACCGGCGATGCGTGTTAGGCGTCGGCATATCCTTTCTTAGGATTCAGGATGAAATTCCCCACACGTGTAAGGCATGGATTTTGGTGTTATTAATAACAACCTACCACAATATTGAATATGTGGACAAGTGTTCTTTTCAACGGTTAAGAACAAACCGGCGACGCGTGTTAGGCGTCGACTTATCCTTACTTAGGTTTCAGGATAAAATACCCCAGAATCGAACTCTGGTATCTTTTTTCTACGGAGAAAGACTAAACCGGCAGCGCGTGTTAGGCGCAGACTTATCCCTGCTTAGGATTCGGGATAAACTTCCTAGGATGAATCCTAAATTGATAAATTTTGGAAAAGGAGTTGGTGTGGGGAAGGAAGAATTTTATATTCTATTCCCCAAGCAAGGAAGGAAGAATTTTATATTCTATTCCTTGATTCTGGAAAGGAAGAATTTTATATTCTATTTCCAGTGCAAGAAAAAAAACTAGAAGTGGGATCTCCACTCCGAGAATCCGGAAGATCTAGATAAACTTACTTTTTATAGGACTGGTTATCTGATCAAAAGATGAATTCTTCAACTTTGGTTATGACCATGAGAAGGTTTAACCCAAGAGAAAAGAAAGGGAGTTCTTTCGTTTATCGAAAGGGGGCTCCGAACTGAAAGTGGACCTCTTGTTCATGGAAGGAGTCAAGAGGGCCAGAAGAACATTTTGATGGACTCACTGTCAATTGGAATTGATCAGTGAGGGATTTTGGTGGTGAAAATAAAATTGGGCTATCCTCTAGAATATTAAGTGTAATATTCTTCAAGGAACTTCCCGATAAATGAGTTGTCCTGAGAGTACTAGGGATAGTACTTTTTCAAAAACTTCCCATTTATTGGCATTAATTGCCTGACACCCTCTAAAGAAATTAGGCGGTAAGCACCGTTTGAATAGACTGTGTCTATTACAAATGGTCCTTCCCACTTGGGTTCAAATTTACCTTTCTTCTTAGAGGTGAGGATTATTGGTCGACGAGCAGCGAGGACCAGATCTCCTTCCTTGAAGCTTCTTTGGCGAACCCTTTTGTCAAAGGCTCTGGATATCCTGGCTTGATAAAACTCGATGTGTTGTTGAGCTTCCAAACGCCTTTCGTCCAGCCTTTCAAGTTCCTCGAGATGCTTTTGATGCTGCTCTTCGGTCGTCATCTGCGTTGTGAGAGCGATCCGAAGGGAGGGAATTTGAATCTCCAACGGTAGCACAGCTTCACATCCGTACACCAAAGAATACGGAGTGGCTCCCGTAGGAGTGCGTATTGTGGTGCGATAAGCCCAGAGCGCTTCGCCGAGTTTATCGTCCCAATCTCGCTTATTGGTCTTCACAAGCTTTGACAGGATCTTGATGATCGTCTTGTTGAAAACCTCAGCTAATCCGTTCGCAGCGGGATAATAAGCCGTTGACGAAACATCTTGAATCTTGAACTTGTCACAGAACCTGATAAAAGCGTTGCTTATGAATTGCGGACCGTTGTCATGAATGATCCGCCTCGGCACGCCATGTCGGTATATAACATGATGCTTGATGAAGTTGATGACGTTGTTCGTCTTCACTTCTTTAAGCGGAATGGCTTCAGCCCACTTTGAAGAGTAGTCGGTGATTGCGAGGATAAATCAATCACCTTTAACTGAAGGAGGAAAGATAGGACCGACAATATCCATACCCCATGTCTCGAATGGCCAGGACGTGGTTGTCGTGTGTAACCGCTCCGGTGGTTGGTGCATATAATTTGCATGCACTTGACAAGCGTGACATTCTCGGGCGTACTCAATCGCGTCACGAACCATCGTTGGCCAGAAGTATCCCATTCTTTTGATTCGATCATACAGTTTGGGACCAGGCTGATGCGCACCGCATTCTCCTTCATGTGCTTCCTTAAGAACTTCTTTTGCTTCTTCGTTCGAAAGGCATCGGAGAAGCAAATCATCATACCCCCGACGATATAACGTACGGGTCTCGATATTGTAAAAGAACCGTGGTGCTCTTCGGCGAATAGATTCTTTTTCCTTTACATCCTCCGGCAAAATGCCATATTGGACATAGTCAATGACGGGAAAGCGCCAATCTCGGGATTCAGACCCGATTTGGGTTGAGTTCACCTCTTTGGCGTTTACATCTCTATCATCCTCCTCTTCGATATCCATATCGTATATGGGTACACAGAGTTGGTGTGATCTTACTGTGACCAACAGTTCAGTTTCGGGCGGCTGCGCGAGTGATACTGCTAGTGCTGCCAGTGCATCTGCATAAGCATTCTGGAGACGCGGGATGTATTCGATATAAAATTCTTCAAAAGAATCTGCCATTCTGACGGCCTCCTGGTGGTACGGAATCAGATCTGGGTTCCTGACTTCATACTCTCCACGAACCTGGTTGACTATCAATTGAGAATCCCCAAAAGCTTCGAGATATTCGACCCCCAGCTCCTTGGCGAAACTGAGTCCAATGATGAGCGCGTTGTACTCGGCTACGTTATTGGAACATGGATTCGTCAGTGAATATGCCCGAGGCATAACATGTTTCCCTGGGGAAACTAAGACAACTCCAACCCCGGAGGAGACTCTAGAACATCCAGGGGTTACTGCCTTATTAACTGCTCTCGAAGCACCATCAAAGTATAACTGCCATACTTGTTGGTGTGACGTGGTATTAACCTCGTGGGTTTCATCTGGCAAGTCATCATATACTTCAACTGCGTCTGTTGTCGGGCTTGCCGCCAGAAGATCACAAATTGCTTGTCCTTTGACTGACTTCTGCTGTTTGAAGTGCAAATCATACTGGGACAATAGAAGGGCCCACTTTGCCAATCGCCAGTTCATCGAACCTGGTTGGGTCATGAATACTCGTACCGGATTAACATTAGCAATGACGTAAATCGTCTGGCCCACCAAGTAATGTCGCATCTTCTGTACTGCGAATACCAATGCGAGACATTCTTTCTCGATCATCGGGTATCGAGACTCGGCGCCTATCAAGGTCCGACTTAGATAATAGACTGCCTGTTCATGACCATTATCATCGTCTTGTGCTAACAAAGCGCTGACCGAATGGTTCATCGCCTTGATGTAAATCAAGAATGGTTTACCTGATTTTGGTGCAACAAGAACAGGGGGATTCATCAGATACGCCTTGATATCTTCGAATGCTTTTTGGCAAGCGTCGTCCCAAACAAATGACACGCCCTTCTTGTTTAGCTTAGAGAATGGTTGGCACTTCCCAGAAAGATTTGAGATGAACCTCCGTATGTAAGCTAGACGCTCTTGCAATCCTCTGAGTTCTCTTAGGTTTCTCGGGGGTTGCAATTCATTTATTGCCTTTACCTTGTCTGGGTCGATGTGTATACCCTTAGTGGTGACGACGAATCCAAGGAATTTTTCACTGGACATTCCAAGGAAGGATTTAGTGGGATTCATCTTCAATTGATGACTCCTCATGAGATCAAACATCGTTCTCAAGTCTTTGATGTGATCTTCTTTGTTGCGGCTTTTTACCACCAAATCATCAACGTAGCATTCAACTGTTTTCCTGAGGTGCTTCTGGAAAATTTTAGTCATCGCTCGTTGGTATGTGGCACCTGCATTCTTTAGACCGAAAGGCATCACCGTGTAGCAGAAGATACCGAGGGGCGTTCTGAATGCTCTATGCTTCTCGTCATCTGGGTGCATCTTGATTTGATTGTACCCCGAAAAGCCGTCCATGAAGACATTCTCTTGAATCCGCATGTATTGTCGATAATGACATCCATGATTAGGAGAGGAAAATCGTCTTTTGGACATGCTTCATTCAGGTTCCTGAAATCAATGCAAATCCTGATTTTACCATTCTTCTTCATGACGGGAACGATGTTAGCTAACCAGTCCGGATGTTGTTCCTCTCAGATAAATCCTGAGTCGATCAACTTCTTAACCTCTGCCTCGATGGCTTCCATAATCTGCGGACGAAACCGTCTTTGCTGTTGCTTGACAGGTTTAGCATCCGGCTTGATGTCGAGGCGGTGCATTGCCACATTGGGGTCGAGCCCTAGCATGTCTTCGTAGTTCCAAGCAAAGACATTAATGTACTCTCTGATGAGGGCAATTAATTCCTCCTTCTCATCTGAGGGAAGACTACCGCTGATGAATATAGGCTTTGGATTGGCCTCATCGCCCATATTAATTTGGACTACTTCGTCTTCGGTGGGTGGCTCTCTCTGTTCGAACCTATCACCATACTGCATGTTTAGGTGATGATCCCATGGGTCCTCCCACGTTGACATTTGATCGTCGTCCTCTAGCGTAGATGGGTCAGCTGTAGTCATGTTCGACATTAAGGTCTTGAACATTTCTCCCAGACTTGTGTCGGAATCCTCGGCTGAAGAGTCTGGCAAGTACCCATCCTTAGCTTTGTCAGCAATTTGATCGATGATTTGCCAACCACATTCGTCATCTGATGAAACATAGCCTAAGTCTCTCTTATGACGATAATAGTCCTCTGGTTTCCCCTTTGGTACATACGCCGCTTTGACTGGGATACGGGAACCTCGATCGAAGTATAAACCTTCTCCGAGTGTGAAGTCGTACCCTTGTTTTTCCATGAGCATGCGCGCTTCTGGACTATACTTAGACAAGTGCAGACCAGATTTGTCATCATCTTCATCTTCTCTTAGAAAGTGATCTGGCAACGGATGATCTTTCCCTTTACCGTAAATCACTTCTTTTTGTCCCCCTGTTTTGGCAGGGATAATCCGAGTTGTTCCGAAGGAATGCTGGAGGCGTTTCTTCGTTACATAAGACGATCGGAGCGGCATACATAAATCAGGATTATCGTATAATCCCTTTATCGCATCATCAAGAGACAAGGAGTACTCTAAACCATGATTTATTTCAATATCGGCAAGTTGCCAGTTACAACCGCCATCTGACGATTGATCATCGTCGAGATTGATTACAAAGGGTACAATATCATTTAAAACAAAACCATCATTGTAATCGAATCCGGCCTCGGAATCAGCTTCTTCTCCACTGTCCGTGCCCTGGATCGATGGTTCTGTATCGGATTCATTACCATAAAGGAGAGAATCTGTGAAGTAATTCTCATACCCTTTGAATGGTTGCTTATCCGCGACCACCGTCCTAACCCTTCCATCAGTGTCGACATATTTCAAACACTGATGTAGAGTGGAGGGAACTATAACATTACTATGGATCCAAGGCCGACCCAATAGTAAGTTATAGGATGTCTCAGCATCAATCACGTAGCACGTGACCTCCGTCTTCAGATCGCCCATTTGGCACTTTATTCGGATTTTCCCCAAAGGTCTTGACCCGCTGGTGTTGAATCCATAAATGACTGTGCCCGTAGACGCCAACTTGCTGACTGGAATGCCAAGGCTATGCATTAGGCGAAGTGGCATAATACTCACAGCGGAACCCGGATCCACTTGGATTCGGTTGACTTCGCTGGAGCCAATGTACCCGACGAAATACAGGGGCCAATCATGATTTGAATTTTTCGTCTGCATGTCCTCTTTGGTGAAGGTGATGCAGGGAATATTCTTAGCCGCCACATTGCACTGCTGGGCTAACAGTTCCAGCTCCTCAGGCGCTGGCTTGATCCGAGTGAGAAATGCTTCTGAATCGGCCAAGGCCTCTTGTAAGGCTTCTCTAGTCCCCTTGGACAGTCGCAGCAGTTCATACAGCGTTATCCGTGCTGGAATATTAGCTAGCTGAGCCATGATGTCGAAGGCACGCGGAGTTTTCGAACTCTCCGGTTTATCTTTTCCAATCGGACGACTGAAACGAGATTGCTTCGGGTTTTGAACCTCCTCGGGCCTCTTTTCTTTCTGCTTATCTACCGGCTGTCGTCGAGAATCTTCAACCGGTTTGGGAACTGTAATCACCCCCATTTCCGTGAGAGTCTTGGCTGGTCCCCGTTTTGTCACCCCCTGCTCAGCTAATTGATTGCCAGGAGATGGATATTTGAAGTGATATTCATTTCCACTTCGGGTCGCAAAGACCTCCTGTTCTTCGTCGGAAAGTGGGAAAGCGGGGATTCTTTCGTCATCTTCTCCTGGGATGGCAGAGACTCTATAGCAAGACTTCCCTTTCCCCTTTGAGCTCTTCTTGGATGATGATCCGTCCCATTGTTCATCTTCAATCAGGTCTGGATGAACCCAGAGAATTTCACCGTTTGGGGTTGTATGCGGGACGAGTCCTTTCTGGCGCTGTCCGTGCGGGTCGTCGTTCACCGTTTTCATCCCGACCTTGGTGACACGCTTTGGCTCGAACCAAGTTGTAGGCACCGATCCAAAACTGATTGACACCGCGTTTGCTCCCACATTCTTGGCCGGTTTCGGCGTTATGACTCCTACGTCGATCAACGCCTGGATCTTATCCTTAAGGTGGTAGCAAGACTTCGTTGGGTGGTGGACCGCTCTGTGGTACGCACAGTACTTCGGGTCCGTCACCTTGGTGGCTCCTTCATGATCTACAATCGCCGGCAACTGGATTTTGTTGTTCTCCAACAGGTACTTGAAGATGCCGGGAACTTCATCATCCTTGAAGGAGTAGACTTTGGGAAACCTCGGCTCCGAAGACTTTTGCTTCTGAGGCCGTTGCTGCCAATGTGGCTGCGATTGTTGTGGCGCTCGCTGCTGCTGCTGTTGCTGAGGTTGTAATTGAAAAGTTTGGTTAGCATCAACGGCATTAGCATGAGCTTTACCTTTCCCTTTTTGGTTGAAGTTCTGCTTCGGAGGATTTGTTGCCGGTTGGCCTCTCTCCGCTTTCTTTCTCCTGAGGAACCGCTCAGCTTGCTCTCCTCGGACCTTTAAATCCTTCCAGGTCTTGGATGGTGCTGTGCCCATTGCTTCCAACACATCCAGTGAAAGGTTGTTATGGCAGGTCTGGAGGATGAATTCTTCAGTGATCGGGTCCCAGCAATTCATCGCCTTGTTCCGGAACCTCTCGACGAAGGTGTCGACCAACTCCCCGTCTTTCTGCTTCTCATCGAGCAACGATCCGATAGAAATTTCAGTGTCGTCGTCGAAGAAATTCACGAGGAACTTAGTCTCCATGTCGTCCCAGCTGTTTATGCTTCCTGGCTTGAGGCGACGATACCAATCGAAGGCGGCTCCGCGAAGAGTGCCAACGAATGACCGCACCATCAGAGGTTCATTACCAGAGATGACTCCTAAGTGTGATTTGAAATAAATCAAATGCTGAGTAGGTGAACCCATCCCATTAAACGACGTGAAGTTAATTAGACTGAACTTCGCCGGATTTGGGATCGATTCCCACTCTCTTGGGTATGGACAAGGAATGCCCGTCTTTTTCGTCTCTTGAGCAGAGATCAATGTGTTGATCTTGCTCTCGAGATTTTTAATTTTTAGGCTTTCACCTGTGTCTTCGCTAGCATTCTCGTTACCACCCCCTGCATTGATGGGAGGGATATTGGTATTGCGAGCTTCATTTGTGTCCTCAACTTCCAGGTTGTTCTAGGTCTGACGACTTGGTTCGCCTTGTTGGTTCCTCAATGCTTGAAGCTGTTGGTCATGCATCTCTCTCATGTTCTGCATAGCCATTTGCATTTCGAACCTAAAGGTTTCCTATTGTTTGGCCATGGCATCTTCAAGCATCTTGGCTACTTGCTCCGCGCTTATCATAAACGACTCGCGGGGCTGTCCTTCACTGGACACGGTGTTGTCAGACGCAATTGCTGAGCCAGCGTCTGATTCTTCATCTCCCGAAGGTACTCTTGTTCGGACCCTACCATACGTCGCGCGAATGATAGCCCCGGACTGAAGACGAGTTACCCGTCGGGGTATTTCTGGAATCGCCTCGGGGTTATCCTGAGCCGATATTCCTGTGCTGGTCATATTGGCGGTGACCCTCGAATGTTCACCGTTTTCGGCCATCGTTCTTCTTCGCTGGAAATGCCTATGTCTTGGTTTTGGCGTTCCAGTGCTGAGTCTTTCGAATACCGAAACTCTCTCGGGAACTGCCTTGACGCAGCTGCACTCGGATAGTACCGCCCGAATAAGCTTTGAGCAAGGACACTGAGTTTCGAACCTTCGAGGGCTCCTATTTCTGGATTTATTCGTACCCCCGGCACGATAGTATAGCTCGTCCATTTGAAGGTCGGAGCAACCTATCGTGTGTTGGCACGATCTCTCAGGTATAACGTTGTCGTCATCAGATGACAACGTTTCCTTCTGAGGATGAATTGTCTTCTTCGGACCATCCAGAGTCACACGCCTTGAAACGCGCCTTTGTAGGCGTGAACCTTCAGCGGGCTCTTGCACTTCGATGCGCAAAGTTGTGCGCTTGGGTGCCACAATTTTCTCCAAGTGTTGAGGGTTGCGGCGACCCCCAGCATGTTGAATTGTTTGGGACTTCTTCATTGGCCCCAAACATTCCTGGACTGGAGTTTTGCCTCGTTCTTTGGAAATTGGACCGAGGCGCTCCAAAACTGACTTTCTCTTCTGGGATGGTCCTGCGGGATCTCCCGGAGCAGTTGCAGAAATCACCGGCTGTTTGGATTGATTTGCCGGGTGTTGAATCTTCGGAGGCTGCGGGTTTTGCTCCTTAGCCTGAACCGCTTCAGACTTCGGCCTCCAAACCTTACGAATTGGTGGCGGATTTTTGACCACCTCCTTCTGCAGCTTCCGCCGGGCTTCTTCAGCTTTAACCCGCGCTTGCGCAGATAATGCGCGACGTTTGCGGATACGTTCCTCTAGCGTCGAGCGATTCCATTTGACACGGACCCACTCCATAGTTGATGGCTTGGAGGAACCACCCTTCACTTGTTGTTGAGGTTGTTTGCCTCGTTTGCTCTTCAGATCCGCATGGTAGCGGACCCCGTCAACGGACTCCATGGCCTTGGCGAATTGCTTTGCGAGGCGTTGACGCTGCCTCTGGCGGGCTCTCTTGGAGAGAGTCACCACGCCTTCAATGGCGGACTTGACCTGCTTAGAGGCCGGTGGAACTTCACCCGACGCAACTTCGACGCCGATCGGGGTGAGGTTGTCGTTGGTGGCTTCAACTTCTTCGCACTAACGCACCTTTCTCCTAGAGGAGAACTTCTGGGACTTTTTGGACTTGGGGGAGGAGGTAGATCCGGACGAGGACACGTACTCCTCGTACTTCTGTTGGTCGAACTTATACTCGACCTCCTCCACGACCGGGATCGAGATCCGCGGCTGCGACGCTCCGATCTCGGCAGCGAGATCGGTGGCTCCCACTGTGGTCGCCAGATTGTTCGCGGGAAAAATCAAACTTTTCTTCATTGCTGATTCCGTTACACTCTTAAATAACAACTTTTTGCGTTACAGAGATCCGGTCTTTTTATAAGAACCGGTTACAACGAAAATCAAAGAAAATAAAGAAAAATTACAACTTTCCTTATTTGTCGAACAGATCACGAGTTCCTGTTATCCGGTCACTCGCTTTGTGGGTTGTTTTCCTGCGCCGATGGTTATTCCGTTGACCACCGCGAGATCTGGATCCAAGCAGATCTACGATGTATTACGGGTATTATCCCACCAATGAGATAATAGCCGGGAGGGATCGTTTCACCATGGAAACGACCGCTCGAATCTCGGGATCAAAGAACCAAGCTTTGATCCGGAGTATAGCGACGTAGATCTGAGGATTAAATTCCTTCGAACTCCTGCCTTGTTTGGTGCGGGGGCTCGCCAAGAACTGAATCCGAGTGTCCAAGTCTTCAAGCCTTCAAAACTCCGAGGTGAGATCACAATCCGACAGAGTTTCGGCTCTTCAGAAGTTCAACCAAAAAAAAAGTCCTCTCAAATGAACAATCACCCCCTCTATTTATAGGGCACCAGAACTGTGCCCGCGTGCACAAGAGAGAGGGGGGGAAAGGGAGCCGGCCACCTTGGGGTGGCTCGGCTCATGCCGAGCCACCCTAAGGTGGCTCGGCTGCCGAGCCACCCTGAGGTGGCTCGGCCTTGGCCGAGCCACCTTAGGGTGGCTCGGTTTCGGCCGAGTCTCCCCGGGTGTGTTCCGTCATGTTCCCGTCTTTCGGTTCTTCGTTTGATTTGTCCGGATTTTGATTTGATAGTCCGGGTCTTTATTTGGCAGTAAATCCACCTCGGTGTTGGAGTTCGAATCCATTTTGTTGTTGGACGACTCGTTGACTTTCCGAACCGTTGGATTGGTTCCACATGCGAACGTGTTCCGTTGCTTGCGTGCCTCGTCGCCTCGAACGTCCGTTGATTTGTCGAATCATCGTGCCGAGCTATGTTAAGGGACCTATAGGCAATTTTATACGCCTACAGGAGTATACACAGTTTAAGCTCTTAAGGAATTGGAGCGTGGCAAATACTTGAGTCACGAGACCAATCTATGGAATTAATGCGTCAATGACTCGTATTTATAGAATTTTTGGCAAATTCTCAGCCATCAACGGGTTTGATGAGCCTTTACCGACTACCGTTTGAGTCGGGCTAGCATGCGGATTGTTTAAGTCCGTTCCGCATGTGACGTTAAGCTAAAAGAGTTAACCCTTTTAGTGCTACGATATTGAATACGTAGACTTCGTCTTTCTCCTGTGAAAAGACTAAACAGTGACGTGTATGAGACGTTGACTTAGGATTTTTGGCAAATCCTCAGCCCTCAACGGATTTGACGTGCTCTTACCGATTACCGTTTGAATCGGGCTTACATGCGGATTGTTTTAGTCCGTTCCGCATGTGACGTTGTGCTAAAGGAATGAACTCCCTTAGACTTTGTGCTATGATGTCGAATATATAGGCTTTACCATTTGTTACGGGAATAGGCTACCCGGCAGCGTGTGTTAGGTGTTGACTTTAGGATTTTTGGCTAACCCTCAGCCTTCAACGGATTTGATTAGCCTTTACCGACTACCGTTTGAGTCGGGCTAGCATGCGGATTGTCTAAATCTGCTCCGCATGTAACGTTGTGCTAACGGAATGAATTCCCTTAGACTCGTTGCTACGACTTCGAATACGTAGACTTCGCTATTGTTACGGGAATAGGCTACCCGGCAATGTGTATTAGACGTTGACTTATCCCTACTTAGGCTTCGGGATAACGGTCCCCAGAATCAGGTTCTGGTATCTTTTTATACAGACAAAGACTAAACCGGCGACGCGTGTTAGGCTTCGGCATATCCTTTCTTAGGATTCAGGATGAAATTCCCCATGCGTGTAAGGTATGGATTTTGGTGTTTATTAATAACAACCTGCCACAATGTTGAATATGTGGGCGAGTATTCTTTTTAACGGTTAAGAACTAACCGGCAGCACGGGTTAGGCGCAGACTTATCCCTGCTTAGGTTTCAGGATAAAATACCCCAGAATCGAACTCTGGTGTCTTCTTCTACGGAGAAAGACTAAAACGGTAGCGCGTGTTAGGCGCAGACTTATCCCTGCTTAGGATTCGGGATAAACTTCCTAGGATGAATCCTAAATTCTTGGAAAAGGATTGGTGTGGGAAGGAAGAATTTTATATTCTATTCTCCGAACAAGGAAGGAAGAATTTTATATTCTATTCCTTGATTCTGGAAAGGAAGAATTTTATATTCTATTTCCAGTGCAAGAAAAAAACTAGAAGTGGGACCTCCACTCTGAGAATCCAGAAGATCTAAATAAGCTTACCTTTTATAGGATTGATTATCTAGATGAGTTTTTCGTTTATCGAAATGAAATTTCAACTTTGGTTATGACCATGAAAAGGTTTAACCAAAGAGAAAAGAGGAGAGTTCTTTCGTTTATCGAAAGGAGGCTCTGAATTGAAAATGGGCCTCTTGTTCGTGGAAAGAATCAAGAGGGGAATTTATTGGTGGCTTAGACCAGAAAGACAGTTTTGGTGGACTCACTGTCAATTGAAATCGATCAGTGAGAGATTTTGATGGTATAAATAATTTTGGGTTATCCTCTAGAATATTATGTGTAATATTCTTCGAGGAACTTCCCGATAAATGGGTTATCATGAATGTACTAGGGATAGTATTTTTTCAGGAACTTCCTCTTTATTGGCATTAATTGCTTGACGCCCTCTAGAGAAATAAGGCGATATGCGCCGTTTGAATAAACTGTGTCTATCACAAACGGTCCTTCCTATTTGGGTTCAAATTTACCTTTCTTCTTGGAGTTGAGGATTATCGGTCGGCGAGCAGCGAGGACCAGATCTCCTTCCTTGAAGCTTCTCTGTCGGACTCTTTTGTTAAAAGCCTTAGATATTCTGGCTTGATAAAACTCAATGTGTTGTTGAGCTTCCAAGCACCTTTCATCCAACATTTCGAGTTCTTCGAGACGTTTTTGATGTTGCTCTTCCGTCGTCATCTCTGTTGCGAGAGCGATCCGAAGGGATGGGATTTGGATTTCCAACGGTAGGACAGCTTCACATCCGTATACCAACGAATATGGGGTGGCTCCTGTAGGTGTGCGTATGGTGGTACGATAAGCCCAGAGTGCTTCACTGAGTTTATCGTCCCAGTCTCGTTTATTGTCTTCACGAGCTTTGATAGGATTTTAATGATCGTCTTGTTAAAAGCCTCAGCTAATCCATTCACAGCGGGATAATAAGCCGTTGACGAAACATCTTGAATCTTGAACTTATCACAGAACCTGACGAAAGCGTTGCTTATGAACTGTGGACCGTTATCATGAATGATCCGTCTCGGCACGCCGTGTCGGTATATGACATGATGCTTGATGAAATTGATGACGTTGTTCGTCTTCACTTCTTTAAGCGGAATTGCTTCAGCCCACTTTGAAAAGTAATCCGTGATTGCGAGAATAAATCGATCACCTTTGACTGAAGGGGGAAAAAATAGGACCGACAATGTCCATACCCCATGTCTCGAATGGCCAGGATGTGTTTGACGTGTGTAACCGCTCTGGTGGTTGGTGCATATAATTTGCATGTACTTGACAAGCGTGACATCCTTGGGCGTATTCGATTGCGTCACGTACCATTGTTGGCCAAAAATATCCCATTCTCCTGATGCGATCATATAGTTTGGGACCAGGCTGATGCGCACCGCATTCTCCTTCGTGTGCTTCCTTAAGAACTTCTTCTGCTTCTTCGTTCGAAAGGCATCGGAGTAGCAAATCATCATACCCTCGACGGTATAATGTACGGGTCTCGGTATTATAGAAGAACATTGGTGCTCTTCGGCGGATTGATTCCCTTTCTTTTACATCCTCTGGCAAAATACCATATTGGACGTAATCAATGATGGGAAAACGCCAATCTCGGGACTCAGACCCAATTTGAGTTGAATTCACCTCCTTGGCGTTTATGTTTCTGTCATCTTCCTCTTCGATATCCATATTGTATATGGGTATGCAGAGTTGATGTGATCTTACTGTGACTAGCAGTTTAGTTTCGGGCGGCTGCGCAAGTGATACTGCTAGTGCTGCCAGTGCATCCACATAAGCATTTTGGAGATGAGGGATGTATTCAATAAAGAATTCTTCGAAAGAATCTGCCATTTTGACGGCCTCCTGGTGGTATGGGATCAGGTCTTGGTTCCTGACTTCATACTCTCCACGGACTTGGTTGACTATCAATTGAGAATCCCCAAAAACTTTGAGATATTCGACCCCCAGCTCCTTGGCGAAACTAAGTCCAATGAGGAGCGCGTTGTACTCGGCTATGTTATTGGAGCATGGACCAGTCAGTGAATAAGCCCGAGGCATCACATGCTTCCCCGGGGAAACTAAGACAACTTCAACTCCGGAGGAGACTTTAGGACATCCGGGGGTTACTGCCTTATTAACTGCTCTCGAAGCACCATCAAAGTATAATTGCCATACTTGTTGGTGTGATGTAGTATTAACCTCGTGGGTTTCATCCGGCAAGTCATCATAATTCTGCCGTATCTGTTGTCGGGTTTGCCGCCAAAAGATCACAAATCGCTTGTCCTTTGACCGACTTCTGCTGTTTGAAGTGCAAATCATACTGGGACAAGAGAAGGGCCCACTTCGCTAACCGCCAATTCATCGAACCCGGTTGCGTCATAAATACCCGTACTGGATTAACATTAGAGATAACGTAAATCGTCTGTCCGACCAAGTAATGCCGCATCTTTTGTACTGCGAATACCAATGCGAGGCATTCTTTCTCAATCATCGGATATCGGGACTCAGCGCCTACCAAAGTCCGACTTAAGTAATAAACCGCCTGTTCGTGACCATTATCATCGTCTTGTGCTAATAAAGCACTTATCGAATGGTTCATCTCCTTGATGTAAATCAAGAACGGTTTACCTGATTTTGGTGCGACAAGAACATGGGGATTCGTCAGATACATTTTGATGTCTTCGAGTGCTTTTTGGCAGGCGTCTTCCCAAATAAATGACACACCTTTTTTGTTTAGCTTAGAGAAAGGTTGACACTTCCCAGAAAGATTTGAGATGAACCGCCGGATGTAAGCCAAGCGCCCTTGCAATCCTCTGAGTTCTCTTAGATTTCTCGGGGGTTGCAATTCATGTATCGCCTTCACCTTGTCAGGATCAATATGTATGCCTTTAGTGGTAACGACGAATCCAAGGAATTTTCCGCTGGACATTCAAAGGAAGGATTTAGTAGGGTTCATCTTCAATTGATGACTCCGCATGAGATCGAACATCGTCTTCAAGTCCTTGATGTGATCTTCTTTGTTGCGGCTTTTCACAACCAAATCATCAACATAGCACTCAACCGTTTTCCTGAGATGTTCTTAGAAAATCTTAGTCATCCGGGTAGCAGAAGACACCGAGGGGTGTTCTGAACGCTGTATGCTTCTCATCATCCGGGTGCATCTTGATTTGGTTATATCCTGAAAAGCCATCCATAAAGGACATTCTCTTAAATCCGCATGTATTATCGATAATGACATCCGTGATTGGGAGAGGAAAGTCGTCTTTTGGACATGCCGCATTCAGGTCCCTAAAGTCGATGCAAATTCTGATTTTACCATTTTTCTTCATGACTGGAATAATATTGGCTAGCCAGTCTGGATGTTGCTCCTCTCGGATAAATCCTAAGTCGATCAATTTCTTAACCTCTGCCTCAATAGCTTCCATAATCTGCGGACGAAACCCTCTCTGCTGTTGTTTGACAGGTTTGACATCCGACTTGATATCGAGGCGATGCACTGCCACATTGGGGTCGAGCCCTGGCATGTCTTCATAGTTCCAAGCGAAGACGTCGATATATTCCCTGATGAGAGCAATTAATTCCTCTTTCTCACTTGGGGGAAGACTATCGCTGATGAATATAGGCTTTGGGTTGGCTTAATCGCCTATATTAATTTGGACTATTTTGTCTTCAGTGGGGGGTTCCCTCTGTTCAAACCTATCGCCGTACTGCATGTTTAGGTGATGAACCCATGGGTCTTCCCACATTGGCATTTGATCGTCGTCCTCCATTGTGGATGGATCAGCTGTAGTCATATTCGACATTAGGGCTTTGAATACTTCCCCTAAACTTGTATCGGAGTCCCATTCCGAGGAATCTGACGAGTACCCATCCTTGTATTGCTTAGACGGTTGGTCATTGATTAACCAGCAACACTCGTCTTCTGAGGAAGAGACATACCCTAATCCTCGTCTGAATTTATAATAATCATCCGGTTTCCCTTTTGGTACATATGCTGCTTTGGCTGGAATTCGGGAACCTCGATCAAAGTATAAACCTTCTCCGAGTGTGAAATCATATCCCTGTTTTTCCATGAGCTTGCGCGCTTCCGGACTATACTTAGATAAGTGTCGACCAGGTTTGTCTTCATCCTCATCTTCTCTTAGGAAATGATCAGGTAATGAAAAACTCTCTCCTTTACCGTAAACCACTTCTTTTTCGCCTCCTATTTTGGCAGGAATGATCAGGGTTGTTCTGAAAGAATGCTGGAGGTGTTTCTTTGTTACATAAGATGATCGAAGCGGCGTATATAAATCAGGATTATTGTATAATCCCTTTATCACTTCATCAAGAGACAGTGAGTACTCTAAATCATTATTTATTTCGATATTGGCAAGTTGCCAGTTACAACTGCCATCTGACGATTGTTCATCGTCTAGATTGATTACAAAGGGTACAATGTCATTTAAAACAAAACCTCCATTGTAATCGAATCCGGCTTCGGTATCAGCTTCTTCTCCGCTGTCCGTGCCCTGGGCCGATGGTTCAGTATCGGATTCATTACCATAAAGGAGAGAATCCGTGAAATAATTCTCAAACCCTTTGAATGGTTGCTTATCCGCGACCACCGTTCTGACTTTACCATCAGTGTCAACATATTTCAAACACTGATGGAGAGTGGAAGGAATTATAACGTTACTACGGATCCAAGGCCGACCCAATAGTAAGTTATATGATGTCTCAGCATCAATCAAGTAACATGTGACTTTCGTCTTCAGATCACCCATTTGACATTTTATCCGGATTTTCCCCAAAGGTCTTGACCCGCTGGTGTTGAATCCGTAGATAACAGTGCCTGTAGATGCCAATTTACTGACTGGAATGCCGAGGCTATGCATCAAGCGAAGCGGCATAATACTCACAGCGGAACCCGGATCCACTTGGATTCGGTTGACTTCGCTGGAGCCAATGTACCCGATAAAATATAGTGGTCGATCATGATTCGAATTCTTCGTCTGCATATCCTCTTTGGTGAAGGTAATGCAGGGAAGGTTCTTAGCCGCTATATTACATTGTTGAATTAACGGTTCTGGTTCTTCCGGCACCGGCTTGACCCGAGTAAGGAATGCTTCTGAATCGGCCAAGGCCTCTTGTAAGGCTTCCCTGGTCTCCTTAGATAACCGCAGCAACTCATACAGTTATATCCGCGCAGGAATATTAGCTAGTTGAGCCATGATATCGAATATGCGCGGAGTGTTCGAGCTTTCCGGTTTATCTCTTCCAATCGGACGATTAAAACGAGACTGCTTCAGATTCTGCACCTCATGGGGTTTCTTTTCTTTCTGCTTATCCACCGGCTATCGTCGAGCCTCCTCAACCGGTTTAGGAACCGCAATCACCCCCAGCTCCGTGAGAGTTTTGGCTGGTCCCCGTTTAGTCACCCCCTGCTCAGCTAACTGATCACTAGGTGATGGATAGTTAAAGTGGTACTGGTTTCCGCTTCTGGTGGCAAAGACTTCTTGTTCTTCTTCGGAGAGCGGGAAGGTAGGAGCTTCATCACCATCCTCTTCGAAGATTGCAGAAGTAGCATTGCAAGACTTTCCTTTACCCTTCTTGGTCGAGGAAGTCACCCACTGATCATCTTTAATAAGATCCGGATGAACCCAGAGGATTTCTCCGTTTGGGGCTGTGTATGGCACAAGTCCCTTTTGGTGCTGTCCATATGGATCATCATTCACCGTCTTCATTCCTACTTTGGTGACGCGTTTTGGCTCGAACCATGTTGTGGGCACCGATCCAAAGCTGATTGACACTGCATTTGCTCCTACATTCTTGGCAGGCTTCGGGGTTATGACCCCTACGTTAATTAACGCCTGGATCTTATCCTTGAGGTGGAAGCATGACTTCGTAGGGTGGTGGACCGCTCTATGGTATGCGCAATACTTCGGATCCGTCACTTTGCTAGCCCCTTCTTGATCCACGATCGCCGGCAGTTAGATTTTGTTATTCTCCAACAAATACTTGAAGATTCCGGGCACCTCGTCATCTTTGAAGGAGTACACTTTAGGAAACCTCGGCTCCGAAGATTTCTGCTTCTGAGGCCGTTGTTGCCAATGCGGCTGCGATTGTTGTGGCGCTCGCTGCTGCGGCTGTTGCTGAGGTTGCAGTTGGAAAGTTTGATTAGCATCAACTGCATTAGCATGTGCCTTACCTTTCCCCCTTGGGTTGAAATTTTGCGTTGGAGCATTCGTCGCCTACTGGCCTCTCTCCGCCTTCTTCCTTCTGAGGAATCGCTCGGCTTGCTACCCTCGGACCTTCAGATCCTTCCATGTTTTGGATGGTGCTGTCCCCATTGCTTCCAACACGTCCAATGAAAGATTGTTGTGGCAGGTCTGGAGAATGAACTCCTCAGTGATCGAGTGCCGGCAATTCATCGCCTTGTTCCGGAACCTTTTGACGAAGGTGTCGACTAACTTCCTGTCTTTCTGTTTTTCATCCAGCAATGATCCGATAGATATCTCGGTGTCATCGTCGAAGAAATTGGTGAGGAACTTAGTCTCCATATCATCCCAGCTATTCACGCTACCTGGCTTGAGGCGGCGATGCCAATCGAAGGTGGCTCCACGAAGAGTGCCCATGAAGGACCGTACCATCAGAGGTTCGTTACTAGAAATAACCCCCAAGTGCGATTTGAAGTAAATCACATGCTGAGTGGGTGAACCCTTCCTATCAAACGGCGTGAAGTTGATTAAGTTGAACTTCGCCGGATACGGGATCGATTCCCATTCTCTCGGGTATGGACAAGGAATGCCTGTCTTCTTTATCTCTTGAGCGAAAATCAACGTATTGATTTTGCTCTCGAGATTTTTGATCTTCAAACTTTCACTTGTATCTTCGTTAACATTCTCATTACCACCCCCTGCATTGACGGGAGGATTATTGACATTGTGAGCTTCATCCGCATGCGTGTCCTCATCTTCCTGATTAACCTGGTTACGACGACTTGGCTCGCCTTGCCGGTTTGTTAGTGCTTGGATCTGTTGGTCATGCATTTCTCTCATATTCTGCATGGCCATCTGCATCTCGAACCTGAAGCTCTCTTGTTGTTTGGCCATGGCTTCTTCGAGCATCTTGGCCACTTGTTCCGCGCTTATCATAAATGACTCGCGTGGTTGTCCTTCGCTGGACACTGTGTTATCTGATGCGACTGCAGAGCCAGCATCCGATTCTTCGTCTTCTGAAGGCAGTCTTGTCCGAACCCTACCATAGGTTGCTCGTATTATGGCTCCGGACTGCAGACGAGTTACACGCCGAGGTATTTCCGGAATCAACTCGGGATTGTCCCGTGTAGATGTCCCTTTGCTGGTCATATTAGTGGTGACCCTCGGAAATTCTCTATCTTCAACCACCGTTCTTCTTCATCGGAAACGGCTAGGCCTTGGTTTTGGCGTTTCGGTACTGAGCCTTTCGAAAACCGAAACTCTTTCGGGGACTGTATT